>JAZKJV010005496.1:0-194804 GCA_037367405.1 Ottelia alismoides
TGGGCACGGCTGACCTGGCCGATCGGCAGGCCGATGCGGGCATGGATGTCGCCCACCTGGCGCTGCTGCGCGAGCAGCGCCGCGGCATCGGTGGCCGGATCGAACAGCCCGACCAGCCAGCGCTGCAGCGAGCCGTTGAGCCGGTGGTTCACCACATCGTGGTCCAGCAGCCGCGCGGCATCCGGATCGGCGAACAGCACCTCGTAGAAGCGCTGCGCCAGCGCCTGCGCCTCGCGCACGACCAGCACGGCCACCCGTTGCCGGGTGCGCGCACCGAAGGCTTGCCGGATCTCGGCCCACTCCTGCTCGAAGGGCCGCTGGTGGGCGCGTTCGGTGGCGGGCCGTTCGGGCGGTATCTCGGACATGGACAACAGGGCGGCCCGGCGGGCCTCGGCGCCGCGGCGCCAACGATGCTGGGCACCGCAGTATCCCGAATCCGCGGCCGGCCACCGGCCGCTGCGGCGCTTGAATCTGCTTGGCCCCGCGGCTTGGGTGTCGCCTGGCGCAGGGGCGTCGCACAATCGTCTCGGGCATTGGCAGAGCGCCGTTGCCCGGTTCCTGCTGCCCCTGCGCGACACCCGCCGTCCTGCCTGCCCCGCTGCGCACCATGCCCACCGGCATCCTCCGCTTCGGCGGCCATGAGTTGCGGCTGCAACACCGCCAGCTGTGGCGCGACGGGCAGCTGTGTGCCCTGGGCGGGGCGGGCCTTCGACCTGCTGCTGGTGCTGCTGGAGCATCACCACCGCGTGGTGGGCCATGACGAGCTGTTCGAGCGCGTCTGGTCGGGCCTGGCGGTCGAGCCCAACAACCTGCAGGTGCAGGTCTGGGCGCTCAGGCGGCTGCTCGGCGCCGGGAGCATCCTCACCGTGCCGCGGCGCGGCTACCGCTATGTCGGCCCGGCGCCGCAGGGAGCGTGCCGCGCCCCGGGCCGGCAGCCTGCGCTGGAGCGGGGGCCCGGCCCAGACCGCCCAGGGCGATGGCGGCGCCAACAGCGCCAGCCGCGCTGTGCGCGCCCACAGCGCTGAATCGGCCGGAAGCGCCGGCCCGCTGCTGCCGCCGGGGCTGGGCGAAACCACGCGGCCGCGGCTGCGCTGGCGCGCCCGCTAGCCTGACCGCTGCGCGGCCATTGCGGGGCCACTGCAGGCCACTGCAGGGCCGTTTCAGGTCCTCTGCAGGGCCGAGCTCGGCCGCAGCAGCCCGTGCCCGGCCGGTGCAGTGCGCGCTTTAACCGTTATTAAGAGCGTCCAGGGCCGATCCGTCGCACAGTGCGGGCAGCAGGCCGATGGCCCCCGCCATCCGGCCTGCGAGTCGAGGCGGCATGCGGCCTGTGTGCACCCGGGCGGCGCGGCCTCGGTCCCCCACCCCTGCCTGGAGCAGCCACAGATGAGCAAGACCCCGAAGTCACCCCAGAACCCCGGGCTTGAAGCCGCGGTATCCCTGCTGATGGCCGATCACGACCTGGTGCGCGGCCTCTTTCGCGACTACAAGCGGCTGATGGACTACGACGCCCCGGCCGCCGAACGCGGGGATCTCGCCCAGCGCATCTGCAATGCGCTGGCGATCCATGCCGCGGCGGAGGATGAGGTGTTCTACCCCGCGGCGCGGGCGGTGCTGGCCGAGGATGCCGAGGAGTGCCTCGACCATGCCGAGGTGGAGCACGCCAGCATCACCCGGCTGATCGCCGAGATCCGCTCGGCCAGCCCCGAAGACCCGCTGTACGACGCGCGGGTGCATGTGCTGTGCGAGTACGTGGCCCACCATGTGGCCGAGGAGGAAGGCGAGATGTTCGCCGAACTGCGCCAGGAGGAGGCCGACCTGCCCGGCGTGGCCGAGGCGATGGCCGCGATGCGCAGCGGCTGGGACCGCTACGTCGGCGAGGCGGTCGAGGGTGCCGCCCAGCGGCCGCGTTATGAGGCATCGGCGGGGCGGCCGGCCGGGCCGGCGGGCGGGGGCGGCGGGACCGGTCAGGACGGCCGGGCCCGGGTGTCGCGGGCGATGGCCCGCAAGGCCGTCACCCGGCAGGGCTCGCGCAAGCGCGGCCCGGCCGCGACCGGCTCGAAGTGACCGCTGTCCGGGGCGCGCCAGCGTCCTGCCCTTCATCGATCCGCGGCGCCGCCCGGCGCCGCGCCCCACATCCGCAACCATGGCCAAGAACCGATCCCAACCGCAATCCGATCCGCTGGGCGAAGGCGGCGAACTGCAGCAGCAGGCCGGCGGCCCGCACCCGGTGCTCACCAGCCAGCAGGGCCTGCCGCTGTCGGACAACCAGAACGCGCTGCGCCAGGGCGCCCGCGGGCCCGTGCTGCTGGAGGACTTCCTGCTGCGCGAGAAGATCACCCACTTCGACCACGAGCGCATCCCCGAGCGGGTCGTGCATGCGCGGGGCACCGGCGCCCGGGGCTTCTTCGAGCTGCACAGGTCGCTGGCGCGCTTCACCTCGGCCGAGGTGCTGTGCCGCACCGGGCAGCGGGTGCCGGTGTTCTGCCGCTTCTCGACCGTCGCCGGCGGTGCGGGCTCGGTGGACACGCCGCGCGACGTGCGCGGCTTTGCCGTGAAGTTCTACACCGACCAGGGCAACTGGGACCTGGTGGGCAACAACATCCCGGTGTTCTTCATCCAGGACGCGATGAAGTTCCCCGACCTGGTCCACAGCGTGAAGATGGAACCCGACCGCGGCTATCCGCAGGCGGCCTCGGCGCACGACACCTTCTGAGCACCCCCAGGGCCGGGCTTCGCCCAGCCCGCCCCCCGCGGGGGTCAAGGAAACTTGGGGCGGCCCGGCGTTTCCTTGAGAGACTTCATCTCGCTGATGCCCGAATCCATGCACATGGTGATGTGGGCGATGAGCGACCGCACGCTGCCGCGCACGCTGCGGCACATGGACGGCTTCGGCGTGCACAGCTTCCGGCTGGTCAATGCCAAGGGCAGCGCCACGTTCGTGAAGTTCCACTGGCGGCCGGTCGCGGGTCTTGCCTGCACGACCTGGGACGAGTGCGCTGAAGCTGCAGGCCGCCGACAACGACTTCCACCGGCGCGACCTGCACGAGGCGATCCTGCGCGGCGACTTCCCCGCCTGGGATCTGGCGGTGCAGCTGTTCAGCCCCGAGCAGGCCGAGGGGCTGCCCTTCGACCACCTGGACCCCACCAAGCTGATCCCCGAGGAGCTGGTGCCGCTGCAGGTGATCGGCCGCATGACCCTGGATGCCTGGCCGGAGAACTTCTTCGCCGAGACCGAGCAGGTGGCCTTCTGCCGGCGCACCTGGTGCCGGGCATCGACTTCGCGGACGATCCGCTGCTGCAGGGGCGGCTCTTCTCGTACACCGACACCCAGCTGTCGCGGCTGGGCGGGCCGATCTGCAGGGCAAGTGCGTGGGCGTGCTGTTTGCGCCCGGATCCGATGCCGAGCGCCTGGAGATGCTTCAGGCACAGGTGGAGGCCGCGGGCGGTTTGCTGAAGTGGGTGGCGCCTTCGGCGGGCGGTGCGGCCTTGTCGGACGGCACGCTGCATCCGGCCGACGGGGCGCTGATGGCCATGCCCTCGGTGCTGTTCGACGCGGTGGCGGTGGTGCTGACGCCGCAGGCGGCACAGGCGCTGGCCCGCGACGCCAGCGCCTGCGACTGGATCCGGGACGCCCATGCGCACCTGAAGGCGATGGTGCTGGATGCCGGCGGACAGGCGCTCTTCGCCGCCAACGGGCTGCAGGCCGACGAGGCGGTGTTCGATGCCGAGGACAGCATCCAGGCCTTCGCGCAGCGCGGCGGGGCCCGCCACTGGGCGCGCGAGCCGAGGGTGCGGCCACTGGCCTGATCGGCCGACCGGCCCTGGCCCGGCCCTGGTTCGGCCCATGCCCGGCCCATGCCCGGCCCATGCCCGTCGCACGACAGGCCCACGACCGGTGCTCGGCCGGCGCTCGACCGGGGGCGCCGGTCGTCCCCGGCTTGGGCATGATGGGCGGCCCGCGACCCTCAACGGAGACCCTGATGAAGCCGCCGCCTCGCCGTTCGACCCCCGGATCGTCCACCGGGCTTGCCCTGCTGCTGGCCGCTGCGCCCGCCTTCTGCGGCGCCCAGCAGGTGGGGGAGGTGGACACCGTGTTCAAGCTGATCGGCCCCGACCACAAGATCGTGGTCGAGGCCTACGACGACCCCGAGGTCAAGGGCGTGACCTGTTATGTCTCGCGCGCCAAGACCGGCGGCATCAGGGGTGGGCTGGGCCTGGCCGAGGACAAGGCGGAGGCCTCGATCGCCTGCCGGCAGACCGGGCCGATCAGCTTCCCGAAGCCGATCCCCGCGCAGGACGAGATGTACAGCGAGCGCATCTCGCTGGTTTTCAAGAAGCTGCGGGTGGTGCGCATGGTCGATGCACCGCGCAACACGCTGGTGTACCTGACCTACTCGGACCGGGTGATCGAGGGCTCGCCGCAGAACAGCGTGACCGCGGTGCCGGTGGACCGGGGGACGCCGATTCCGCTGAAGCGCTGAGGCCGGCCCGCGCGGGCGGGCGGGCTGGGCGCACGGGTCGGGCTGGGTGTCGCGGGTGTCGAGCGGGGCAGGACTCAGGACACATTTCGAACTAACGGCCCGGTAGTGGCGAGTCGAGCTTGCATTTCTGATCGATGGCGTGAGTGGGCTCGCCAAGTCGATTGCCGTTAGTTCGCATAGCTCGGACTGGCAGCCCTGGCTCACGCGCGTTCGGCCAAGTTCCGCTGAAGTTCCCGCGGCTGCCTGCACGGCGCGCGGTCTGCCGTGCGGTTTTCCCGCGCAGTTGTCGGCGGGGCCGCGGCCTGCCGGGCGAGGGCGGCTGCCATCGAGCGGGGCACGCCGGGATACTGATTTCGATCCCCAGCCCTCAACGCAGCGGACCGCGCAATCGGTTCCCTCGGTGTCCATGTCTGCCCTGCTCACGCCCCCCCGTCCCCTCACGCCGGAACGCCCGCAGCGAGGATCCGCTGCCGCCGGCAGCGGCGCGGCTGCGGCCGACCCGGCGGTCATGGCGGGGGGCGCTTCATCAGGCAGTGCAGCCGCCACTCGGCCGGCCTTCAACCCCGGCGCCGTGCGGGTGGAGCGATTGCACCGCCTGCAGGATGTGGCGGCCGACTGGCAGGCGATCGAGGCCACCGGCACCTGCACCGCCTTCCAGTCGATCCACTGGCTGGCCCCGTTCTACCGCGAGCTGGCGCCGGCCCTGGGCCTGAAGCCGCTGTTCCTCAAGGTCACCGATCGCGAGACCGGGCGGCTGCTGATGCTGTGGCCCCTTGTGCAGCGCCGCTGGCTTGGCCTCACGCAGCTGCAGTTTGCCGATGCCGGGATCTGCGACTACAACGCGCCGCTGCTGTGCGGCGATTGGCCGCGCGGCGACCTGGCCGGCCATCCGGCCTGGCGCAATGCCTGGCTGGACGCCCGGGACCAGATGCTGTCGATGCCCGGGCTGGGCGCGCTGCTGCAGGCCGACAAGACCTTGCCCGAGTTGCAGGGCGTGGCCAATCCGCTGTTCGATGCCGGCCCCGCCAGCGGCCGCAACCCGCGCGCGACCACGATGCTGCAGATCCGGCCGATGTCCTTCGGGCGCTGGGCGGTGGATCTGCCCGCAAGCTTCGAGGCCTTTCAGCAGCAGCACCTGAGCGCGAGCTTCCTGAAGGACCTGGCGATGCGCCGCCGTCGGCTGGATCGCAAGGGCGCCGTGCGCTTCACGCGGGCCACCACCGAGGCCGAGCGCCGCGATGCCTTCGCCACCCTGGTGCAGCAGCGGGCCCGGCGCTTCGCCGAGACCGACCGCCACGATCTGCTGGCCGAGCCCGCGTTCCGGCGCTGCTATGAGGCCGCCGCCGTCGATGCGCCCGGCGACAAGGTGCGCCTGTTCAGCCTGCAGGTCGACGCGGCGCGGGTGGCGGTGCTGCTGGCGATCGACCACGGCGGCACCCGCCATGTGGTGATGCCCACCTTCGAGGCCGGCGAGTGGAAGAACTGCTCACCGGGCAACTTGTTGCTGCTGATGGCCATCGAGGATGCCATCGGCGCCGGGATGAACCGCTTCGACTTCACCATCGGCGATGAAGCCTACAAGGCTTCGTTCGGCGCCACCCGGCAGCCGGTGCTGGCGCTGGTGCAGGCGATGGGCTGGCCGGGTCTGGGCTACATCGGAGCCCGCCAGGGGCTGCGCACCTTGCGCGACCGCTGGCGCGACCGCTGGCGCGACCAGGCGCACCCCCAACAAAACCAACAACAAAACCAACAACAAAACCACCCACAAGGCCACGACGGAGGCGACCCCGCCGCTGCGCGGCCGAGTCCCGCCGTGCTGGACGAACCCAGGCCGGCACCCTCTGCGACCTCCGCGGCCCAGCAGGCCGCACAGACCCGTCCGCACCTGTCGGGCCACAGCACATGAACCCGTTCTGCTTCACCCATGAGGTCGACGTCGCGATCGTCGGCGGTGGTTTTGCCGGCACGTCCGCCGCGCTGACGCTCAGCCGCAAGGGGCTGCGGGTGTGCCTGATCGAGCTGCAGGCGCAGCCCCGCCCGGCCTTCCGTGCCGAGAAGTTCTCGGCCGACCAGTTGCCGCTGCTGGCGGACCTGGGCCTGCTCAAGCCGTTCCAGGCGGTCACCGCGGTGGCGCACCAGGCCATCAACACCCGCGGCGGCCGCATCGTCGACACGCCACCGGTCGAGGACCATGGGCTGATGTATGCCGACATGGTGCGGCTGCTGCACGCCCAACTGCCCGCCAGCGTGCTGTCGATCCACGCCAAGGTCACCGGCGTGCAGGCCGCCGAGGCGCAATCGGTGGTGGAGCTCGACGATGGCCGCCGGATCGGCGCCCGGCTGGTCGTGCTGGCCACCGGCCATGCCCGCGGCGTGCGCGAGGGCCTCGGCATCACCCGCCGCCTGGTGCATCCGGTGCCGACGGTCAACGTCGCCTTCACGCTGAAGCCTCGCCCCGGTGGCTTCCCCTTCCCCTCGCTGGCCGCATACGGCGAGAAGTCCGGCGACGGCGTGGACTACACCTCGATCTTCCCGGTGGGCGACACCATGCGGGTGAACGTCTTCGTGTTCGGTGAGCTGGCCGATCCACGCATCGTCGCCTTCCGGCACGACCCGATGGCCGCGCTGCTCGCGCTGCAGCCCGGGCTCAAGCCCTGGCTCGCCGGCTGCGAGGCGGCCGACCGGGCCGAACTCTTCGTGGTCGAGATCTCGATCTGCGACGGCGTCCGCCAGCCCGGTGTGGTGCTGATCGGCGATGCCTACCGCACCTCATGCCCGGCGGTGGGCAATGGGCTGTCGTGCGTGCTGGTGGACGTGGCCCGCCTCACCGCGCTGGCGCCGGGCTGGATGGCCACACCCGGACTCAGCGCCGAGAAGGTGGCGCAGTTCTACGACGATCCGCAGAAGCACCGCGTCGACCTGGACACCCACGCGCGTGCGCTGCAGCGCCGGCAGTCGGTGCTGGGCCGGCGCCTGAAGGACCGGGTGCGGCGCGAGCTTCACTTCGCCAAGCGCCGCGTCGCCGCCTGGCACGCCAGCTGAGCGTCCAACCCGCAGCCGCCGCAGCCGCGGGGCGCGCCCCCGGTGCAGGCGGTGCATCAGCAGCCAGCCGCGCTGGCCGCCCGGTGTGGGCGCCTGCGCCGCCGACTTCGCCCCCTGGCGACCGGCGATCGGCGATCGGCGATCGGCGACCGGCGATCGGCGCCGGTGGGCCGGCTAAGGCAGGGCCGCAGCCTTGCAGCCGGCGTCCGCGCAGTCGATCGCGACGAAGACCTCGGATCGGATGAGCCACCTGCCATCCCGCTTGACCCACTGCGCGGCGTACCGGCCGGACATGATCGGCTTCGCGCTGGCGCTGCCCACATGGCCGGACCAGCGGCCCTCCTCATAGGCCAGGGGCCAGTTCGTGCTGACGCTGACCGAAGTCGATTCGCGCTGAAAGACGATCGCCGTTGCCGGATCGGCCGTGGCCGAAGGCTCCAGGATCTTGCGGGCGGCCGCCGCGCCGTCCACCGGGTGCCCGAGCGCGCGCCGGATCGTGATCGCCGGGTCCCAGTACTGGACGACCGTGTCGAGGTCCTGCCTGGCCAGCGCCTGCGTCTGCAGCAGCCGGGCTTGTCGGATCGCGGCCTCGTCCGCGGAGGGATTGGCCGCCTGCGCCGAGGCCACCATGGGGATGGCCGCGATCAGGAGGCCGCCGATGACCGACGCGGGATGAACGTGCACACGGGCTCCGGATTCACGATGGGAGCGCGAATTTCAACATTCAGCGAACGTCGGGCGCCAGGAAATCGTACCGGGTGATGCCGACTTGCGTGGTGGAGGCCCGGATGCTGCTGGGGCACACGTTGTTGGTGAGCGTCAGCGCATTGCCGGTGTAGCGGTATTGACCGATGCGGTAGCCGGCATTGGCGGGTGCGGCCAGAGCATCGACCGAGCAGACGGCGGTGCCGTAGGTCTGGAACGTGCCATTCGCGAGGCGGCCCTGCACCGTGACCACCGTGCTGGTGGCGTTGACCGGAAGCACGCAGCCGCCCCGCACCTCGATGCTGTCGCCCGGCCCGGCGGCGTTGTTCCGGCAGGCTGCGCGCAGGATCGACGGGCGGGGCTCGGGGCGCACCAGGGTGCCCGCCGTCACTTCCAGGGTGTGGAAGTGGAAGTTGCCATCGGTGCCGAAGTAGCCATCGGCCACGCTCAGGTCGTTGGCCGGCACGCTGTTGAGGTCGACCCCGAAGCCGTGCTGCTGGCGGGCGATCTCCAACAGGCCGCTGGACAGGCCCAGGGCAACCCCCTGGCCCGCGCTGGGATGGGTGCCGCTGGCCGTGTAGAAGCCGGCCGACGGGCGATTGCTGCTCATGCGGGCGTCGGTGACGGGCACGACCCGCATGCCCAGGATGTTGAAGACACCCAGGCCGGCGCGCACCGGACCGGCGAGCGAGTTCTCCTCGACTTCGACGTTGAGGCTGGTGAGGGTGAGCTGGCCCGGGACGATGGCATCGTCGCCGATGGCCGAGCAGGTGCCCCCGACAAAGCCTGCCCGCGCGGTGCCGGTGAGCGGGCTCACGCCAGCGGCCGGGAACGGCGTGGGATCGGCCAGTTGGGCCAGGGTGAGGGTGCGGCTCGGCGATGTCACCACCGTGGCGGGCGTGACCACGGTGGTCAGGTTGCCGCACACGAGCGCAAGGTTGCCATTGGCCAGCGGCGCAATGGAGCGAATGGTGCCTTCGGCCTCGAATGGCAAGGCGAAAGCGGCGGTGGCGGTCAGCAGCGCTGCAGCGCCGGTCATGATGGGCGTGGTGAATCGGTTCATGGGTTCTCCTCCAATGCGAAACGGTGTGTTCTGGCCAGCGTGGGCCAGATAAGTCGTGTGGGCGGTGTGTGCTGAGTGCCCCGAGGGCCGGGCCGCACCCGGCCCGCCCTTACGCGGGGGTCAAGGAAACCGGGGGCGTCCCGGCGCTTCCTTGTGCGCTACAGGCCCAGCGTGGTGCAGTCGTTGAGCTGGCGCCGATTGCGCGGCGAAGCGCCGCCATAACTCATGCGCTGTTCAGACCGCCTCAGGGCCTGGGCGCGGCAATTCGTCGCGTTGGCCTGAGTCACGGCCTTGGGCTGGGCCGTGGCCGCCGGCACGGCCTGGGCGGTCGGGCTGCTCGGCGTGCCCGGGGCAAGTCTGGCCGACTGGGCGTGCACATTGGCAGTGGCAACCGCAAGCCCCAGCAAAAGGAATTCAAGCGAAATGCCGGCTATTCGAAAGGAATGCGTTCTTGACAAATGAGTCTCCTCGGTGTTTTTAAATGGGCAATAAACATCCTAGCCCCGCAAACAAATGGTCCAGAGCCGACATTACGATTGACGACAATTGAAGACGCACCGAAACAGGTCCTCCAGGCGATCGCAATGGGCAGACGTTGCACTTCAGAATGGCGTCTGGCCCTGCATCAACCGATCGCCGAATGGGCGGGGTGATGCGCTTCCGATTCGGGACCGCCGGGCGATGCCACCCGGCACATCGGCTTGGAGCGCGAGGCCGAGGCCGATGGGTCACAGCACAGGCGATGTGGCAGGCTGGGTGAAGAAGGGCTTCGCCAGCGCGGCGGGCGCGCTGCGCGTGCCGGGCCTGGGCCCTCGCGCTGCCGGAAGTGGCGTTCCCGTTCGAGTCGCCGATGCTGGCGTCATCCCGCCGCCGGCGGCCATCCGGTCAGGCGAAATTCAATTCATCGCCGGCAGTCGTTCGGATAAAGCGTGATCCAGGTTTCTCCGGATGTGCGGCCGAGCACCAGCGGAAGCGGGGGCGCCCCTCGCCCCTCGCCGCGGCCGGCCGCCGATCCCGGCGACCCTTCAGGGGCAGGCGCTGCCGGACATCCCTTGGGGATCAGGTCACCGCTGCGCCAGGGGCTGCGGCCACAGCGCGTGCATCGCCTGCTCGAAGGCCGAGCCCAGCGCATCGGCCTGCCGGCGCCGACGGTGCTCCACCACCCGCCGGCCGGCCACCCAGACCTGGTCAAAGGCCGGCGCATCGGTGGCAAAGACCAGCGCATCCAGCAGATGGTCGGGGGGCACGCCCCGCAGGCCATCGGCCAGCGGATCGAGCACCAGCAGGTCGGCGCGGGCCCCGGCGGCCAGCCCCCAAGGCGCCAGGCCGGCGGCCGCCGCGCCGCCGACCAGGCTGCGCTGGAAGAGCCGTGCCGCGGTGGCGGGCTGCCCCTCTTCGGGCGCGGCCGCCACGTTGCGCTGCCGCAGCGCAAGCCGCTGGCTCAACTCCAGCAGCCGCAGCTCGTGCGGCCAGCAGCGGGCCACATGGCTGTCCGAGCCGATGCTGATCGCCGCGCCCCGGACCAGCCAGGCGGGCAGGTCGACGATGCCATCGCCCAGGTTGGCCTCGGTGCTGGGGCAGATCACCACCCCGGCCCCCGATCGGGCCACGGCCTCGATTTCCGTCGGCTCGGCATGGGTGGCATGCACCAGGTGCCAGCGCGCATCCAGCGCGGCGTGCGCGGCCAGCCATTCGATCGGACGCTGTCCGCTGGCGGCCAGGCAGTCGCTCACTTCAGCGGTCTGCTCGGCGATGTGGATGTGGATCGGCCCGGCATCGCCTGCGCAACCCTTCAGCAGCGCCTGGATCGACTCGGCCGAGGCCGCGCGCAGCGAATGGATCGCCACCCCGGCATCGACGCCCGGCAGCCCCCAGGCGCGGATGGCATCGCGCATCGCCAGCACCTGCGCGGGCGTCGTCGCAAAGCGCCGCTGGTCGGCCCGCAGCTCAGGCCTGTCGAAGCCGGCGCGGTGGTAGAGCACCGGCAGCAGCGTGAGCCCGATGCCGGTGGCCTGCGCGGCCTCGGCCAGCGCCCGGGCCATCGCCAGCGGCTCGGCCTGCGGCGTGCCATCGGCCGCATGGTGCAGGTAGTGGAACTCCACCACCTGCGTGTAGCCGCCTTGCAGCATCTCGGCATACAGCTGGCCGGCGATCGCCCGCAGCTGCTCGGGCGTGATGCGGTTGGCCACCGCGTACATGCGGTCGCGCCAGCCCCAGAAGTCATCGTCCCTGGCTTCGCGCCGCTCGGCCATGCCGGCAAAGGCGCGCTGGAAGGCATGGCTGTGGCCGTTCACGAGGCCCGGCAGCGCCGCACCCGGCAACACCAGCGCGCCCTCGGGCGGTGCGGCCACCCCAGGCTGCACCGAGGCCCAGCGGCCATCGGGGCCGATCGCCAGCAGCACCTGCGCAGCCCAGCGGCCCGGCGGCAGCCAGGCCTCGCGCGCCCACAGCAGGCGGGGGGCGGGCCCGTCGGCGGCGGGTTCGCTCACACGCGCTCCGGGCCCTGCGGCCGCCAGTCGACCATCGCCCGCAGCAGCCCGCGCAGCAGCGGCTGCACGCTGGCCGCGCGGTCTTCGCGATAGGCGAAGGGCGGGTCCTCGGTGTCGTCGTTCATGTAGCAGCTCCAGCACATCTCCAGCTGCACCGCATGCACGCCCTCGGCGGGCTGCCCGTAGCGGCGGGTGATGTGCCCACCCTTGAATCGCCCGTTGGTGACCTGGCTGTACCGCCGCTGGGCCTGCAGGCGCTGCTGCAGCGCCGCCTGCAGCGATGGCGCGCAGGAGCGGCCATCGGCCGTGCCCAGGTTCAGGTCGGGCAGCTTGCCTTCGAACAGCCAGGGCAGCCGGTCCTTGATGCTGTGGCCATCGAACAGCACCGCATGGCCGTGCAGGGCCTTCAGCCGGGCGAGTTCACCCGCCAGTGCTTGGTGATAAGGCCGCCAGTACGCGTCCACGCGCTGCTGCACCTCGCCCGCATCGGGCGCCTGGCCGGGCAGGTAGATCGGATCGCCGGTGAAGAAGCGGCTGGGGCACAGCTCGGTGTTGTTGACACCCGGGTACATCGGCGCGTTCTCGGGCGGTCGGTTGAGGTCGACCACGATGCGGCTCGCGCGCGGCACCAGCAGGCCCACGCCCAGGTCGCGCGCGAGGTCGCCGTACAGCCGCTGCAGGTGCCAGTCGGTGTCTTCCACCCGCAGCGCGCGGGGCACCAGGCGGGGCCGCAGTTCCGGCGGCAGGTGGGTGCCCACATGGGGCAGGCTCAGCAGCACGGGGCTGGGGCCGGGGTGCAGCGTGAAGACCGGTTCGGCAGGCGGCAGCAGCGGGGCCATGGCGGTGGGCTCGGTTCAGGTTGGCTGGGGCAGTGATGGCTCGGCCGGCGGCTGGATGCGGCCGCCCAGCACCATCCGGTCAAGCGGCTGGTGACCGAACCAGTAGCTCAGTTCGGCCGGATGCCCCAGGTTCCAGGACACGAAGTCGGCCCGGCAGCCGGCAGCCAGCCGGCCATGGGTGGCCTGAAGGCCCAGCGCCCGGGCCGCATGCACCGTGGTGCCGGCCAGCGCCTCCTCGGGCGTCAGGCGAAACAGCGTGCAGGCCATGTTCATCGCCAGCAGCAGCGACAGCCCCGGCGACGAGCCCGGGTTGTGGTCGCTGGCCACCGCCATTGGCACGCCGGCCTCGCGCAGGGCCTGCACCGGCGGCGGCCGGGTGTCGCGCAGGAAGTAATAGGCGGTGGGCAGCAGCATCGCCACCGTGCCGGCCGCGGCCATCGCGGCGATGCCGGCGGCCGACAGGTGCTCCAGGTGGTCGCAGGACAGGGCGCCATGACCCGCCGCCAGAGCGGCGCCTTCCTGGTTGCTGAGCTGCTCGGCATGCAGCTTGACCGGCAGGCCCAGTGCCCGCGCGGCCTCGAACACCCGGCGGGTCTGCGCGGGCGTGAAGCCGATGGTGTCGCAGAACACGTCCACCGCATCGACCAGGCCCTGCGCCGCCTGCTGCGGCAGCCAGGCGATCACCGCATCGATGTAGGCATCGGCGTGGCCCTCGTGCTCGGGCGGCAGCGCATGGGCGCCGAGCGAGGTGGTGCGCACCGTCAGGCCCAGTTCGCGCCCCAGGCGACGCGCAACAAGCAGGCAACGCGCCTCGGGCTCGGCCGCCAGGCCATAGCCGCTCTTGATCTCGAGCGTGGTAACGCCCTCGCGCATCAACTGCCGCGCCCGCGCCTGCGCGAGCGCGAACAGCGTGTCCTCGTCGGCCGCACGGGTGGCGGCCACGGTGGCGCGGATGCCGCCACCGGCGCGCGCGATCTGCTCGTAGCTCGCGCCCTGCAGGCGCAGTTCGAACTCCCGCGCCCGGTCACCGGCATAGACCAGGTGGGTGTGGGCATCGATCAGGCCGGGCGTGACCAGCCGGCCGCCGAGGTCGACCTCTTCGGTGATGCGCGCCCGGTCCTCGGCCGGCAGGCTGGCCATCGGGCCCACCCAGTGCAGCCGGTCGCCATCGCTCAGCAGGGCGCCATCGGGCAGCAGGCCATAGGGCCCGGGCCACTGCATCGTGGCCAGATCGGCATGGCGCCAGAGGGTGAGCGGTCGGGTCATCGGCGCGGCTTTCGATGCGAAGGGCAGTGGGCGGGTGGTCAGCCCGCGGGACCCTCCGCGGGACCGGCCCAGAGCCACCAGGCCCGCGATTCGGGCGAGGCCGGTTCGAAGCGCCAGGGCAGGGCCTCGGCAGCGGATGGCCAGGGGCCGCGGCCGCTGCCTTCGGCGGCCTCCTCAGGCCCGGTGATCCACAGCCCCAAGCCCGGAAGCTCAAGCGTTGCGGTGCCCAGATGCAGCAGCCCAGGCCCGCCCGCGAGGCAGCCCCGCCACATGGCTGCGGCGGCTGCCCGGGGCGCTGCCCAGGGCTCGCCCGGTCGGGCATGGGCGAGCCCACCGCAGAGGCCACGCAGCATCAGGTTCAGATCGCGCGTGGGGCCACCGATCAGCCGGCCCTGCGGCGGATCGGCGCCCTCGAAGCGCAGCGGCGCATCCGCCGGCGTCAGCGCCACGCTGCGGCCAGGCCACTGCAGCCGCACGCCATCGCCCTGCACCACCGCAAACCAGCGCTGCACGCCATCGAAGCGCGAGAACGGCCCATCCTGCACGATGTCGGCCAGGCTCACCCGCCACTGCCAGGGGCCGATCGGCGGCCAGACGGCCAGGGTACGCGTGCTGCCGCCGCCGTTGCGCCAGGGCTCGGGCGCCACGGCGTCTGCCGCCACCCAATGTCCAAACCGGGCGTCCCCAAGCGCGGCTGTCGGTGGCGCACCGGACGTCATCGACCCTCGCCGGGGGGTTGGGGCCAGGGCGGCGCGGGCGGGTCGTCCGGCCGCTCGGCCCACACCCGCGGGAACAGCGGATGGTCCATCGCCGCACCGGCCGGCAGCGCATCGGCCAGGCCGGGAAAGTCGGGCGAGGTCTTCCAGCGCCGCGGCGCATGCCGCATGTCGTCGCCCAGGTAGCGCGCCGAGAACACGCGCCGCCGCCGCCCGGGCTCGACACCGCCCGAGGCATGCAGCGCCAGCATGTGGAAGGCCACCGCATCGCCCGGCTCAAGCGGCCAGCCGAGGATCGGATGCGCGCTGCGGTCGGCCTCGATGTCGGGCAATTCGGCCAGGCTGCCCTCGGGAAACCAGCGCGCCTCCTGCGTCATGAAGGTGCGCGGCATGCGCCAGGGCCCGAGGTGCGAGCCGGCGACGAACTCGAGCGTGGCCGCCCGCGAGACCGGATCCACCGGGATCCAGAAGCTCACGTTCTGCAGGCCATCGACGTTGTAGTAGGGCTGATCCTGGTGCCAGGGCGTGGGCTGGCGGGTGCCGGGCTCCTTGGTCAGCATGTGGTCGTGGTACAGCCGCACCTCGCGGCTGCCGCACAGCCGCGCCGCCACCGCGCCCAGCGCGGTGTGCATCAGCACCGCGCGGTAGTCGGGGTTGTCCTGCCAGCAGCAGAAGTCCTCGATGAAGAAGCCAGGGTCATCGCTGCGGCTGGCCACGATCGCCCGCGGGCTGGGGCTGGCCAGGTTGGCGTCGATGCCGCGGCGCAGCCGCTCCACCTCGTCGGGCTGCAGCAGCCCGCGCAGGCACACCGCGCCATCGCGGCGATAGGCGGCCACCACCGCATCGGGCGCGACGGCCTGGGCCTGGCGCAGCAGATCGGGCCGGCTGCGCGGCAGATCCGGCCCGCTGCGCAGCACATTCGGCCCGCTGCGCGGCACGTTCGGCCCGCTTCGCGGCGGGGGGTCGGCGGGCGGAGGGCTCATGGCGCGAATTCTCCCTGCAGCCGGTAGCGCTGGCCCGGATGGACCAGGCGCGCAACGGTGATCGGATGCTGCGCATTGGTGGTGCGGCGCACCACCACCAGACAGGGATCGCTGCGGCCGATGCCCAGCAGCCGCGCCTCGCGGGCGGTGGGCAGCGCGGCCTCGATGCTGTACTGCGCCTGCCACAGCGGCGCCACCTGCAGCAGATAGTGCGTGGGCGTGGTGCGGGTGAAGTCCACCGCCAGATAGTCGGGCGCGGCAGCCGGGTTCACGAACCGGTCCTCGCACTGCAGCGGCAGTTCGCTTTCCAGGTGCACGATCAAGGTGTGGAACACCGGCGCGCCCGGCGCGAGCCCCAGCTGCGCCGCCACCGCGGCGCTGGCCGCCTCCTGCCTCGCCAGGTGCACCTGCGCACGGTGGTGGTGGCCGCGCTGCCGGATCTCCTCGTGCAGGTCGCGGATCTGCAGCTGCGAGGCCACCTTGCCCAATTGCGCCGCAAAGGTGCCCACGCCCTGCACCCGGTCGACCAGCCCCTCGGCCACCAGCTCGCGCAGCGCCCGGCCCACCGTCATGCGGCTGACGCCGAAGCGCTGCACCAGCTCGGCTTCGCTGGGCATCAGCGCGCCGGGCGGGTACTGGCCGCTGGCCAGCGCATCGCGCAGGAAATGCTTCACCTGCGCATACGGCGCCTGCGCGCCCCGGCGGGCGCCGGCGGGCACCGCGGCGGTGGCGACCGACGGCCGGGCCGGCGGTCGGCGGGAGAGAGCAGGGGTGTTGGACATTCAGCAAGGCATCCGTCGCCCAAATGCTACTTGCATTGACTTGTCTAGACAAGTACATTCACTGGTCGACCGCTCATCGCCTGCTGATGGCACCCTGCACGCCCAACCGCCGAGGAACCCGCCATGACCGATCTCTCCACCCAGCGCCAGATCGCCCGGCCCCGCCCGGTGAAGTCGCCCACCGGATCGAAGCTGCACTGCCGCAACTGGCTGATCGAGGCCGCGTATCGGATGCTGCAGAACAACCTCGACCCCGCGGTGGCCGAGAACCCCGATGCACTGGTGGTCTATGGCGGCATCGGCAAGGCCGCCCGCAACTGGGAATGCTTCGAGGCGATCCTGAAGAGCCTGGAGCAGCTGGCCGAGGACGAATCCCTGCTGATCCAGAGCGGCAAGCCGGTGGGCGTGTTCCGCACCCACCCCGATGCGCCCCGGGTGCTGATCGCCAACTCCAACCTGGTGCCCAGGTGGGCGAGCTGGGAGCACTTCAACCGGCTCGACCGCGCCGGCCTGATGATGTACGGCCAGATGACCGCCGGCAGCTGGATCTACATCGGCAGCCAGGGCATCGTGCAGGGCACCTATGAAACCTTCGTCGAGGCCGCGCGCCAGCACCACCAGGGCCGAGCCCAGGGCCGCTGGATCCTGACGGCGGGCCTGGGCGGCATGGGCGGCGCGCAGCCGCTGGCGGCGAGCTTCGCGGGCTTCTGCTCGCTGACCATCGAGTGCCAGCAGTCGCGCATCGACTTTCGCCTGCGCAGCCGCTACCTGGACGAGCAGGCCAGCGACCTGGACGATGCGCTGGCGCGCATCCGTCGCTACACCGCCGAGGGCCGCGCGGTGTCGATCGGCCTGCTGGGCAATGCCGCGCAGATCCTGCCGGCGCTGGCCGCCCTGTGCGCGCAAGGCCAGGCGCCGCGGCCGGACCTGGTGACCGACCAGACCAGCGCGCATGACCTGATCAACGGCTACCTGCCGCCGGGCTGGAGCGTCGAGCAATGGCGCGCCGCCGCGGCCGACTCAAGCCGCCACGATGAACTGAAGGCCGCCGCCGCGCAGGGCTGCGCGGCCCATGTGCGCGGCATGCTGCGCTTCCAGGCGATGGGCATCCCGGTGGTGGACTATGGCAACAACCTGCGCCAGGTGGCCTTCGATGCCGGCGTGGAGAACGCCTTCGACTTCCCCGGCTTCGTGCCGGCCTACATCCGGCCGCTCTTCTGCCGCGGCAAGGGGCCGTTCCGCTGGGTGGCGCTGTCGGGCGACCCCGAGGACATCCGCAAGACCGACGCCAAGCTGAAGGAGCTGTTCCCGCAGGATGCGCACCTGCACCGTTGGCTGGACATGGCCGGCGAGCGCATCGCCTTCCAGGGCCTGCCCGCGCGCATCTGCTGGATCGGGCTGGGCGAGCGACATCGCGCGGGCCTGGCCTTCAACGCGATGGTGCGCTCGGGCGAGCTGAAGGCGCCGATCGTGATCGGCCGCGACCACCTCGATTCCGGCAGCGTCGCCAGCCCCAACCGCGAAACCGAGGCGATGATGGACGGCAGCGATGCGGTGAGCGACTGGCCGATGCTCAACGCGCTGCTGAACACCGCCGGCGGCGCCACCTGGGTGAGCCTGCACCATGGCGGCGGCGTGGGCATGGGCTACAGCCAGCATGCGGGCGTGGTGATCGTCTGCGACGGCAGCGAGGCAGCCGACCGGCGGATCGAGCGTGTGCTGTGGAACGACCCGGCCACCGGCGTGATGCGCCATGCCGATGCCGGCTACGAAGCGGCCATCGCCTGCGCCCACGAGCAGAACCTGAACCTGCCGATGATCCAGCCGGCCGGCCGCGCCGCCGCTCACACCGTCGGTCACACCGCCACTCACACCGCAGAAGGAAGCCGCTGATGCTGCTGCGACCCGGAGACCTGACGCTGGACGTGCTGCAGGCGGTGCACGCCGAAGGCGATCGGCCGCTGCGGCTGATGCTCGACCCGCAGGCACTGCCGGCGATCGAGGCCAGCGCCGCGGTGGTGCAGGCGGCGGCAGCCGGCGATGCGCCGGTCTACGGCGTCAACACCGGCTTCGGCAAGCTGGCCTCCACCCGCATCAGCGCGGCCGATCTGGCCCAGCTGCAGTGCAACCTGATCCGCAGCCACAGCGTCGGCGTGGGCGAGCCGCTCAAGCCCCCGGTGGTGCGGCTGATGCTGGCGCTGAAGGCGGCGAGCCTGGGCCGCGGGCATAGCGGCGTGCGGCCGCAGGTGATCGATGCCTTGCTGGCCGTCCACAATGCGGGTTTGGTGCCGTATGTGCCCAGCCAGGGCTCGGTCGGGGCCTCGGGTGATCTGGCGCCGTTGTCGCACATGACGCTGGCGCTGATGGGCGAGGGCGCCTTCCTGGGCGACGACGGCCGCCCGGTGCCGGCGGCCCAGGCCCTGGCGCGCGCGCGCATTCCGCCGCTCGAACTGCAGGCGAAAGAGGGCCTGGCCCTGATCAACGGCACGCAGACCAGCACCGCGCTGGCGCTGCATGCGCTCTTCGCCTTCCAGCCGGTGTTCGAGGCGGCGCTGGTGATCGGCGCGCTGACGGTGGATGCCGCGCGCGGCAGCGACGGCCCGTTCGATCCGCGCATCCATGCGCTGCGCGGCCAGCCCGGACAGATCGACGTGGCCCGCGTCTACCGCGCGCTGCTGGCCGGCAGCGCGATCCGCGCCAGCCACACCGAAGGCGACGATCGGGTCCAGGACCCGTACTGCCTGCGCTGCCAGCCGCAGGTGGTCGGCGCCTGCCTCGACCAGCTGCGCCACGCCGCCCAGGTGCTGCTGCGCGAAGCCAACGCCGTCACCGACAACCCGCTCGTCTTCATCGACGACCCCATCGAGCCCCGCTCCCCAGCGGCCGCGGCGGAACCGGCTTTGCCGGGCCGCTCGCGGCGCCCCCCTGGGGGGGAGGCGGCCGAAGGCCGCTTCGGGGGGGGACATTTGATCAGCGGCGGCAACTTCCACGCCGAGCCGGTGGCCCTGGCCGCCGACGGCATGGCGCTGGCGATCGCAGAAGTGGGCGCGATCGCCGAGCGGCGCATCGCGATGCTGATCGATGCCGGCGTCTCACGGCTGCCGCCCTTCCTCACCGCGGATGCGGGGCTCAACTCGGGCTTCATGATCGCGCATGTCACCGCGGCCAGCCTCGCCAGCGAGAACAAGAGCCTCGCGCATCCGGCCAGCGTCGACAGCCTGCCCACCAGCGCGAACCAGGAGGACCATGTCAGCATGGCCACCTTCGCCGCGCGGCGCCTGCAGGCGATGGTGGCCAACACCGCCCACATCCTGGGCATCGAATGGCTGGCCGCGGCGCAGGGCATCGGGTTCCTGCGGCCGCTTGCCAGCAGCCCGGCGCTGGAAGAAGCCCTGGCCCTGCTGCGCCGGGATTGCCCGCCGATGGACCAGGACCGCTACCTCGCGCCCGACATCGAGCGCGCCACCGCGCTGCTGCGCGCAGGCGCCCTGGGCGACCTGCTGACCCGCCAGAGCGGCCTGCCGACGCTGTGGCCACAGGCCGACCTGCGCCGCTGGCCGGAAAGCGCTGCAGGCCCGGACGGCGAAGCCTGCGACCATCCCTTCCACGGCCACGGCTGAGAACCCCCAGGGCCGGGCTGCGCCCAGCCCGCCCCCCAAGGGGGCCAAGGAAACTTGGGACGGCCCGGCGTTTCCTTGTGAGCCCGCACAGGCGCGTCAGCCGATCCTTCGGCGCAGCTTGCGCAGCAGCGCCTGTGGATCGACCACGTGGCGCTTGGCATCGATCAGCGTGCGCTCGCCCCAGGGGCCGACGGTGTGCACGCCATCGAGCGGCGGTGAGCCGGCGGCGGCCAGCGCGGCCGGGTCGATGCGCATCAGCCGCTCCTCGGCATAGCGGGTGGGCGTCAGCTCGGTGATCCGGTGCAGCACCACGGCGCGGCCGTAGGTGGCCAGGCAATCCTGGCCTGGCCGGATCAACACGCCGTCGTCACCGCCATCGAGGCCTTCTGCCGGGATCGATGGCGCAGCCGTTGCCTCCGGCGTCTCGGCGCGGGTCGGCGCCAGGCGGCCTGCGGGGCCCGGCGGCCGGGCCGGCAGCCGGAACACCGGCCCGGCCATGCGCGCGCTGCCGATGTCCAGCTTCACCGGGTTGTGCGCATGCGGCATCCAGGGCCCTTCGGGCCGCACGGCGTGGAACAGGCAGAGGTTGTCCTGGCTGCCGATGGCCAGGTCGGTTGCGGCCAGCCACCAGCGGCCGCCATGGTGGAACAGCGCCGGATCGGCCAGCGACCGGTCCTCGAACAGCGTGGCGATCGGATGCCAGCGGCCCTCGTCGTCCACCCGGTGCAGCTGGCAGCGGCCGCTGGCGGCGGCTTCCAGCAGACCATAACGCTCACCCTGGATGGCCACCATCATCGGGAACGAGACATGCCGGCCCTCGTCCAGCGGCAGCCGCTCGCGGTGGGAGACCCGGCGATCGGCCCCGAGGACGAGGCGGTCGATCCAGCCCAGGCCGATGCGCTCGTCGAAGGTCTCGCACAGCAACACCTCGGGGTTGCCGGGCACGCCCATCGGATCGGCGTCGTAGCGAGACGGTCCTGGGGGCGAGAGCCAGTGCACCGGCAGCCGGCCGCCGGCGGCCATCCATTCGTGCACCGGGGCCTCGACGATGCCGATGCGCCAGGCCTCGGTCGTGAACTGCGCGCGCAAGCGCTGCCCCAAGGCCCGCCAGTGGCCGCCGATCGCCGAAGCGATCGGCCGCGGCCACTGCGGCGCCTGCGGCAGCGGCATCGCCGGGCCGCTGCCGGCCTGGCCCAGCGCATGGTCGATCCGGGCCTGACGCAGCAGGCGAGCGGCCAGCTCGGCCAGCGCGGGCAGCGCGCGGCCGGCTCGGGTGTCGGCTGCCGCATGCACCCGCCGCAGGCATTGCCACTCCGCGGCCGGATGGGGCCGCTGCCACAGCTGCAGCGCCATGCCCTGGCCGCGGCTCATCGCCGACCACAGCGGCCGCTCGGTGTGCAGCAGGCAGCCCTGGCCATCCAGCAGCAGCCACTGCGGCCCCGGTCCGGCCAGGCGCGCGGCGCCCTCGGCGCACAAGGCCAGCTCGATCGGCTGCGCCGTGCCGTCGGCCGGCGGGGCCAAGGGCATCAGGTGCTCGGGCGCCGGTTGCTCAAGCGACAGCGCGACGGCCTGCTGCCAGGCCGGCGAAGGCGCCACCCGCCGCAGTTGCAGTTCGGGCCAGGCGGGCCGCTGCGGCACGGCCGCCGGGCGCGTGCGGGCGGAGGCCGGGGCATCGGCCGCTTCGGCTGCCGGCAGTTCTGCGGTCTCGGCCGATGCCTCCGGCTGGCCACCGACCCGTGGATCGACCAGCGGATCGGCCTCCACTTGCGACAGGGCCGCCTGCAGGCGATCGGCCTGGGCCTGCTCGTCGGCCGCCAGCAGGGGCGGCGCCATCACGCGCGGCGCCGCTGCAGACGGGCGCTGCAGCGGGTTGGGGAAAGGACATCGAAGGGCATGGCGGGCAGCACCGGGGGATCGGGCAGGTGACTCGGGCAGGGGACTCTGTCGGGAGACCCGCCCAGGGGATTCGGCCGGGAGAGCGCGGGCAAGGCACCGGGGCTTGACGGCCCTGGCGCCTGGCGGGACCACGGTCGGTCGGGTCCGACGGGCGCGGCCCGACCGCGCGCAGCCGCGGCATGCCGGGCATTTCGGGGCCCGCAGCCGGTGGCTGAAGGCCGCGGCCGCCGGACGCCGCGTCGGCCCGTGCGAAATCAACGACCCGCCCGCGCGGGGCCAGCCGCGCGGGGCAGCACCGGCTGCCGGTGGCGAGCGGCCGGCGCGGGGCCTGCATCGTGGGGGTCGGCGCTGGCGAGGGCGCCGGCCGCGGCCTATGCTGCAAGCCACGGGCGCAGCGCCCGCGGGGAGCCAGTCATGCACGATCGGGTGGACGCGGTGTCGATCGCCGCCGGTTCGAGTTCGGGGCGGTGGCGGGCGGCTTGGATGGCGGCACTGATGGCGGCCTTGCGGACGGCACTGCCGACGGCGCTTCTGTTGGCCGCCAGCCCGGCGCTGCAGGCCGCGCCGATGGGCTGGGTGCTCAACACCAACCAGACGATCGACCTGGTCGACCTGGCGAGCAATGCCGATGCACCGGCCAGCACCACGACCTTCTTCAGCAGCGGCCTGGCCGTCACCCCCGGCGGCGCACTGCTGACGGTGGATCCGCTCGGCAACCTGTGGAACGTCACCGGCCCGCCGATCCCGGTGGGCGCCACCGGCCGCACGCAGATCGGCGACCTCGACTGGGCCATCGGCGGCTTGTGGGGCTACAGCAACGCGTCGCAGGAGCTGTTCTTCTACAGCACCGGCGCGGCTGCAGTGACCTATGCGCAATCGATCGTGCTGCCGCCCGGCCTCACGGTGACCGGCGTCGCGCACCAGCCCTCCACCGGCGATGTCTACCTGTCGGCCGCCCAGGGGCTGAACAACGACAGCCTGTGGCGGGTGCCGGCCTCGGCTGCCTCGGCGTTGCTGGTGGGCGCGATGGCCCATGGCGACAGCTTCAGCGACATCGCCGACATCGATTTCGATGCCAGCGGCACGCTCTACGCGGTGACCTGGTTCCACCGCTGGGTCTACACCGTCTCCACCAGCACCGCGGCGACCAGCTTCATCAGCGCCGGCCCGCACCGCGACTCCACCGGCCTTGCGCTGCTGCCGGTGCCCGAGCCGGCCAGCGCAGCGCTGCTGCTGATCGGCCTGGCGGCGCTGCTGGCCGGGCCGGTGCGGCGCGGCCAGCAGGGCCACGGCTGACGGGGTTTGGCCGTGTCGATCATCCTTATGTCCAATAGGTAAGGCGGGCGATCGAGCGGGTGGACCGGCCATGTGCCCCAGCCCGGCGGGAGGCAGCCCACCAGCCAGTCGGCTGGCCAGCCGGCTGGCCACCCACCCGCCAGCCAGCCGGCTGGAGCCCCGTCAGCCCGCCGGCCGGTTCCGCAGCCGGTTCAGCCCGGCGGCTGCCGCAGCAGGTTGGCCAGTTCCACCGCCGAGCGCACGCGCATCTTGTCGAATACCCGCGCGCGGTGCACCTCCACCGTGCGCACGCTGATGCCCAGCTCATCGGCGATGGTCTTGTTCGGCAGGCCCGCGGCCACGCGCAGCATCACCTCGCGCTCGCGCTCGGTCAGCTCGGCCAGCAGGCGCTGGGTGCCCTGGCTCGCCTGGCGGCTGCGGATCGCCTCGGCACTGCGGGCCAGCGCCTCTTCGACCCGGTCGACCAGCGCGTTGTCGGAGAACGGCTTCTCGACGAAATCGAAAGCCCCGCGCTTGACCGCCGCCACCGCGGTGGGCACGTCGCCATGCCCGGTGAGGAAGATCACCGGCAGCAGCGCGGCAAGGCCCCGTTCGACCAGGCGCTCGAAGAGGCCCAGCCCGCTCATGCCAGGCATGCGCACATCCAGCAGCAGGCAGCAGGGCGCCGTGGGCCAGTCGCCTTCGGCCAGCCGCCCGGTGAGCCATTCCTCGAAGGCCTCGGCATGCGCAAAGCCCTCGGACAAAAGCCGCCGCGACCGCAGCAGCCAGGCCAGCGCGTCGCGCACCACCGGCTCGTCGTCGACGAGGTAGACCATCGGGATGCCCAGTGGCGCGGCTGCGGGTTGGAGTGCCATCGGGCGTGAGTATGAAGCGTGTGCCGCTCTCAAGGAAACGCCGGGCCGCCCCAAGTTTCCTTGACCCCCGCGGGGGGCGGGCTGGGCGAAGCCCGGCCCTGGGGGTGCTCAGAACCTGTGAATGAATCGGACGCGCCCGAGCGGCGCGACAGGGCGGCCCCGATCCAGGCGCAAAGCGCAGCCATATCCAGCGATATCAAGCGATAGGGCGAGCATTTGCAACGACGAGCGGGGTCGTCAGGGCGCGACCAGCGGGTGTGGTCGATTCGTTCACAGGTTCTCAGGCGGCCTCGGGCTTCGCGCCCCCTTCGCCGGGGCGCGGCGCGCGCGGCAGCGTGAAGTGGAAGGCCGCGCCGCCGGGCCTGCCGTCGGCGCGCGGCGGGCGGTTTTCCACATCCAGCGCGCCGCCATGCTGCTCGATCACCGTGCGGCACAGCGACAGGCCCAGCCCCATGCCCTCGGCCTTGGTGGTGAAGAAGGGCTGGAAGAGGCGCCCCGCCACCTCGGCCGGCACACCCGTGCCCGCATCCTCGACGCTGAACATCACCCAGCGCTGCTGCGCCGTCCAGCGCACCCGAAGCACCAGCACCCGCTCGGCGAGCGGGGTGTCGGTCTCCATCGCCTGGATGCCGTTGCGCGCCAGGTTCAGCAGCACCTGCTCCACCATCGTGCGGTCGACCTTCACGCGCGGGGCCGGCTGCTCGATGTCCAGTTCCACCCGGGTGCCGCTCTTGCGCGCCTGCAAGCGCACCAGCGGCAGCACCGATTCGATCAGCGCCTCGGCGCTGATCACCTCATGCGCCTGATGGCGGCGGCGCACGAAGTCGTGCACGCTCTTGATGACGCGGCCGGCGCGCTCGGCCTGCTCGGCGATGCGGCCTGTGGCCTGGCGCACCAGGTCCAGCGTGTCGGGCTCGGGCGCGGCCATCAGGTTCAGCGCACCGGTGGCATAACTCGCAATCGCAGCGAGCGGCTGGTTCAGTTCGTGGCTCAGCAGCGAGGCCATCTCGCCCACGCTGGCCAGCCGCGCGGTGGCCTGCAGCCGCTCCTGCTGCTGGCGGCTGAAGTCCTCCACCCGGCGCTGGGCCGACAGGTCCAGCACCGCGCTCATCCAGCCGGTGTGGCGGCCGCTGCCGTCGACCAGCGGCGCCTCGTACACCATCACCGGAAAGCGCTCGCCGCCCTTGCGCATGAACTCGGTCTCGTAGCCCTCGCGCGAGGGCTGCCAGCCGGCCCCCTGCGCCAGCCGCTCGGCCTGGCGCTGCTGGTAGAGCGGCACCTGGTCCGGCGGCCAGTACGGCGGCACCTCGGCGGTGAGCAGCTCGCGCGCGCTCCAGCCCACCATGGTGCAGAAGGCCGGGTTCGCGTAGACGATGCGGCCGCTGCGGTCCCGCGCGCGCAGGCCAGTGATCAGCGAATCCTCCATCGCCTTGCGGAAGGCCAGCGATTCGGCCAGCGCCGCCTCGGCCTGGGCGCGGCGCCGGCCGTCGCGCACCAGCAGCAGCACGACGACGAAGAGGCTCAGCGACAGGCCCAGCACCAGCGCCGTGCTCAGGTTGGGGATCAGGCTCGGCCGCTGGCGGGTGGCGTCCACCCGCAGCATCAGGCTGGCGCCCGGCAGGTCGATCACGCGCTGGGCGAGGTACACCCCCGCCCCGCGCAGCGGCCCGCTGCGGGCCACCCGCGTGTCATCGGGCTCGACGAAGGACAGCTCGTGGCCGAGTGCCACCTCCAGCGCCGACAGCTCGTCCAGCACCTGCGCCAGCACCAGCGTGGCCACCACGAAGCCGGTCAGCTGGCCGGCCTGCTGCACCGGCACGCACAGGTCCAGCACCTCCAGGCCCAGGCCGCTGGACTGCGGCACGAAGATGCTGCGCGCGGTGGCGGGGCTCAGCGTGCGGCGGGCGGCGGCGCAGGCCAGGTCCATCTCCAGCTGCGCCTCCTGGCGCGGCCAGTAGGCAAAGAGCGGCGGCCGCGTGGGCGAATCGACGGTGGCCCGCGGGCCCAGGTCGCGGTCGCGCCATTCGATGCGGCCGACCTCGGGATGCTCGCGCGCCAGCCGCTGGGCCTTCTCGCGCCATGCGGCATCCGGCGCGGCATCGCCGACCAGCCCCAGCAGGCCCTGCTGCAGCCGCTGCAGGCGGCGGCGCAGTTCGGCATGCACGATGCCGGCCGCCTGGTCGGTGCGCTCCTGGGCGAGGCCCTCCTCGTAGCGCAGCGACAGCGCCACCAGCGCACCCTGGGCCACCACCAGCAGCGCCACCAGCGCGGCCCACAGCCGCCAGCGGCCGCCGCGGCCGGCCTGGCCTGCAAGGCCGATCTGGCCGGACTCGGTGCCAAGGGAACGGGGGCTCATGGCCCAGTATCCGGCGGCGCCCGCGCTGCGCCGCTGCGCAGTTTCGCGGATGGCCGGCGACCGCGCGCCGGGCCAGCGCCCGGCCAGCGACCGGGGTGCGCCAGCCCACTTTCCGCGCGCAGGGCCAGCGACGGGCCCCAGCCGGCGCCCTGCCCCGGCGCTGCGCAGGCGGCTAGTCGCGGCTGCCGAGCACCAGGCCTTCGCGCCGCGGGTCGGCACCGCCCACCAGCGAGACCTTGCCGTCGCTGCCGGTCACCCGCACGATGGTGGAGGTGCCGCTGGACTGCGCGGCCACGCTGACGGTGTGGCCCAGCGATCGCAAACCCTGCACCAGCGCATCATCGTTGCCCGAGTTGGCGGCGTTCAGGTTCGGATGCTCGCCGCCCAGCCCGGTGGTGGCGCTGTTGGCCGAGCCGAAGTTCATCAGCGAGGTGGCCTGCTGCGCATCCAGCCCCCAGTCGACCACGCCGACCACGGTCTTGGTGACGAACTGGATGATCGCCGCGCCGCCCGGCGAGCCGGTGGCCATCAGCACCTCGCCGCGGCTGCCGTCGGCGGCCTTGCGGAAGACCACCGTCGGCGCCATCGAGCTGCGCGGCCGCTTGCCGGCCTGCACCCGGTTGGCGATCAGGCCGTTGGCATCCGATGGCGCGGCCGAGAAATCGGTGAGCTGGTTGTTCAGCAGGAAGCCGCGCACGAAGCGGAACGCGCCCATGCTGCTTTCCACCGTGGTGGTCATCACCACCACGTTGCCGGCGGCATCGATGATCGAGACATGCGTGGTGCCGCTGCCCTCGTTCGTCGAGATGCCCGCCGGCAGGCTGGTGCCGATGGTGCCGGCGGTGGCGGTGCCCATGCTGCGGTCCAGCCGGATCAGGCTGGCGCGGCTGCGCAGGTAGCCCTTGTCGAGCAGGCTGCTGACCCCGTTGCCCGGCAGCGGCACGAAGTCGGTGTCCGCAACCCAGGCGTTGCGGTCCGCGTAGGCCAGGCGTTGGGCCTCGCTGATCAGGTGCACGCCCATCACGCTGGGCTTGCCGCCGTAGAGGTCGACCGCGGTCGGGGCGAAGCCGCCAAGGTTGTAGTTCTCGAGGATGCCCAGCGTCTGCGCCACCGCGATGCCACCCGAGGACGGCGGGCCCATGCCGCAGACCTGGGTGCTGCGGTAGTCGATGCACACCGGGTCGCGCTTCTTGGCCTGGTAGGCCGACAGGTCGGCCAGCGTGGTCAGGCCCGGGGTCAGCGCGCCGGGCGCGGCCGTGCCGGCGGCGTCGCGCTGGATCTCGGCGACGATGTCCTGCGCGATCGCGCCGGTGTAGAACGCATCGGCGCCGCCGCTGGCGATCGCGCGCAGCGTGGCCGCATAGTCCGGGTTCTTCAGCGTCGTGCCCAGGGCCTTGACGGTGAGGTCGGCGTTGAGGAAGTAGGCGACCGCATCGGGGTCGCGCAGCAGGTTGGCGCGGCTGGCGACGATCGCATCGGCCAGCCGGCCGCTGATCGCAAAGCCGTCGGTGGCCAGGCGGATGCCCTCGTCGAAGTTGCTGGCCCAGGTCTTCTTGCCATGGTCCTTGTGCAGCAGCTCGAGCATGCGCACCGCGCCGGGCGTGCCGATCGAGCGGCCGCTGGCGCGCGCATTGGGCAGCGGCGCGGTCTGCTGCGTGCTGCTGATGAAGCGCAGGTAGTCCTCGGTGGCGGCGGCGGGCGCGGTCTCGCGGCCGTCGTAGCTCTGCAGCGCCTTGGTCGAGGCGTTGTAGTGCAGCAGGAAGGCGCCGCCGCCCAGACCGCTGGACTGCGGCTCCACCAGGCCCAGCACCATCTGCACCGCCACCGCCGCATCGGCGGCACTGCCGCCGGCCTTCAGCACCTCGCAGCCGGCCTTGCTGGCCAGCGGGTTGGCGGTGACGACCATGTAGCGCGCGGCACTGACCGATTTCATGCCCAGCCGGAAACCAGACGAGGGCTCCGGCAGCGCGGGATCCCCGGCTACACCCGAGCCCACGGTGACGGTCCCGCCGCTGCTGGTGGCGACCTGGCAGCTGGCATCGACCGGCGCAGCGGCCGGCGTGGCATCGTCGCCGCCACCACAGCCGGCCAGCCAGCCGGCCGAGGCCATCAGGGCCAGAAAGGTCAGCCAGCGGCGGCTGGGGCGCGAGGGGATGGCCGGGCCTGAGGGGTGCATGTGCGGGTTTCCTGTGGGGGTTCCGGATGGGCTGTCGTGCTTGAGTCTGCCCCGCGGGCAGCGGGCCCGGGCAGCGGCTGGCGCTTCGAGGCGCAGGATTGACAAGCCGCGGCCATTGTCATCCGCCCGTGCCTCGCCCCCCACGGGCCGCTGCTGCAGCCGCGCAGCGTCAGAACGCGCTGTCGAACCCCAGCCGCCACAGCGCCGTGCGGTGCCAGGCATCGCGCGAGCGGTAGACCACCGGCACGCCGGACTGCAGCACCTGCACGGTCTTCACGTCCACCTCGTCGGTGGCGGCCAGGTGCGTGGCCTCCAGGCGCCAGGTCTGCCGCGGCGCGGGCCGGAAGCTCAGGCTCGCGCCAAGGCTGCGGCGCGGCTCGAAGGCCAGGCGGCGGCCGGTGGGCTGGTCGGCCAGCGCGGCCCCGCGGGCCTGCAGGCCCAGCTGTGCGGTCCAGGCGGGGCCGAAGGCCTGGGTCAGGTCCAGCTTCAGCTGCCACGGGGCCTGGCCGGCGATGGCCGGGCGCTCGGCCTGCACATCCGAAAGCCGCGAGCGGTTGAGCGCGAGACTCGCCTGCCAGCGCAGTGGCGCATCCGGCCGCAGCAGGCCGGCGGTCTCGCCGCGCCAGGCGGTCTCCAGGCCCACCGACCAGGCGCGGCCGCCGTTGAAGCGCTGCATCAGCCAGGCGGCGCTCTGCACCGTTGGCTGCGCGATCAGGCGGTCGAGGATCACATCGTCGATGCGCCGCAGCGCCACCGACAGCACCAGATCGCCGCCGCCCGGCCGCGCGGCGCGTTGCCAGCTGGCATCCAGGCTGAAGGCGCGCTCGGGCCGCAGCTCGGGGTTGCCGGTGAAGGCCGGGGTGGTGGGGCTCACCTCCACCGGCACGTAGCGCCGCGGCATCACGTCGCGCGGCTGCGGCAGCCGGAAGCCGCGCGACAGGCCGAGCTTGAAGGTGCCGAGCCCGCCTTCGGGCGTGACCGCGCCGCGCAGCACCGGGCCGAGCAGGCGGTGCGTCTGCCGCACGCCCTGGAAGACGTTGCCCTGGCTGTCGGTGTCCAGCCATTCCACGCGCAGGCCGGCCTGCAGTTCGCGGCGGGCGGCCGGCGTCCACTCGTGCTGCAGGTACAGCGCGCGGCGCTGCACGCGGGCGTCGTAGCGCTCGTCCAGGTTCTCCGGCGGGCGGCCGCCGGGCAGCGGCAGCTCGGTCTGCACCCGGTCCTCGCGCCGGCGCGCCAGCTCCCATTCGAGCCCGGCATCCAGGCGGTGCGCTTCGGCCAGCGCGCGCTGGTGGTTCAGGTTCAGCACCACCGACTGGTCGATGGCCTGGCCCTGCACCGCCGAGTCCTGCACCCGACGGGGCGTGAAGTCCAGGCCCAGCATGCGGCTGTCCTGGTCGCGGCGCGCGTGGGTGAAGCTCAGGCGCGCCTCGGTCTGCGCGCCGCCGGCCGCGCGGTGCAGCGCCTGCAGCCGGCCGCGCCAGAAGTGGCGCTGGTAGTGCAGCCGCAGGTCGGTGGATTGCTGCTCGGGCGGCAGGCCCAGCAGCGGCGTGCGCTCATCGATCGCCCCGCCCCGCGAGACCGCGTAGCGCAGGCTGTGGTCGGTGCTGAGCTGCCAGCTGCTGCCATCGGCCTGCGTGCGCTTCCAGGCCAGGCGCGGGTTCAGGCTCAGCGCATCGGTGTGGTCGTGCTCGTGCTTGTCGGTCAGCGTGCGCTGCACCAGCGTGGCGCCGGTGCCCTCGCGCCGCTCCTGCTCCAGCGTGGCCGGCCAGCGCTGGCGCTCGCTGCTGGCCACAAGGCCCAGGCCCCAGGTGGCCGCGCCCTGCGCATCGCCCAGGCTCAGCGCCACCTGCGCCTGCGGCCGGCCCCATTGGCTGGCGGCCGAGAGCTTCAACTCCCGGCTGGCGCGCTGCGCCACCCGCCGCGTGACCAGGTTGATGCTGCCGGCGATCGCCTGCGACGACTGCACCGACGAGCCGCGCAGGATCTCCACCCGCTCCAGGCTGTCCAGCGCGATGCTGTCCAGCGAGAAGCCGGGCGGCACCGGCTCGCCGTTGAGCAGCAGCTGCGTCTGCCCACCGCCCAGGCCGCCGATCTTCAGCTCGGCCCCGCTGCCCCGCCCTTCGACGCTGATCCCGGGCACGCGCTGCAGCGCATCGAGCAGGCGGGCATCGCCATGGCGCATCAGCTCATCGCGGCCGACCACCTGGCGGCCGGCCACATCGGCGCGGCGCTGGGCCGCGGCATCGGTGCGCACCTCCACCCGCTGCGGCTGCGAGGCCGTGGCGGCCGGGGGCACGGCCTGGGCCGCGGCCGGGCCGGCGGGCCACACCAGCGCGAGCAGGAGCGCGAGCGGGAGCGCGGGCGTGAGCGAACGCGCGGGTGAAGGGGCCCGTGAAGCGGCCGTTGCAATCGCGATGGCGGGTGCGGGCGCGAGGCCAGCCGGCAGCGGCCGCGCCCCGCCCAAGGCCAGGCCGTTCCACGCAGCCAGCGCCGGACCCAACGCGTTGCATGAGGACACCCGCCAGCCGTGGCGGGTGTTGCAAACGGTCGGGGTGGCTCGGGCGCCTGCGGGCATGTCGTCTCGATCGGGCGGAGGGCGCATTCGATCGGCCCGGGCCGCATCCGTCAACCTCGGCCGCGCGCCGCGCCCTCGCGGACGGCCGGACCGGCGGCGGCCTGCGGCTGTGCCGGGGCATGCCCCCGGACCGACGGACACCGGCTTGTGGAGGCAAGATGCCGCATCAGGAGGTGCCCCGATGAAATCCCTGGGCCAACGCGCGAGCGGCCTGCGGCTGGAACGCATGCGGGCCTCGGCCCGCTGGGCCGGCGACGGCTTTCGCAACCTGCAGCCCATCCTGCCGGGGCTGCGCGACCCGGCGGCGCCGCGGCCGACGCTGGGCGATTTCCTCTGCGGTGGCGGCCGCCGGGTGCCGCTCGCGCCGCTGCCGGCGGTCGATCCCCGGCCCGGCTGGGCGCGGCCGCCGGCCAGCGGGCTGCGCGCCACCTGGCTGGGCCATTCGACGGTGCTGATCGAGATCGACGGCCTGCGGGTGCTGACCGATCCGGTGTGGGGCGCGCGGGCTTCACCCTCGCGCCTGGTCGGGCCGAAGCGGTTCCAGCCGGTGCCGGTGGCGCTGTCCGCGCTGCCGACGGTCGATCTCGTGCTGGTCTCGCACGACCACTACGACCACCTGGACCTGCCGACCATCCGCGTGCTGGCCCGCACCGGCGTGCCCTTCGTCACCTCGCTGGGTGTGGGTGCGCACCTGGAAGCCTTCGGCATCCCGCCCGAGCGCATCACCGAGCTCGACTGGTGGGAGGCGCATCGGCTGCCCGGCACCGGCCTGGAAGTGATCGCCGCGCCCTCGCAGCATTTCAGCGGCCGCGGCCTGAAGGACCGCAACGCGACGCTGTGGTCGTCGATGGTGCTGCGCAGCGAGCGGCATGCGGTGTTCTTCAGCGGCGACACAGGCCTCACCCCCGAGTACGCGACGATCCGCGAGCGGCTGGGCCCGTTCGACCTGGTGATGCTGGAGGTGGGCGCCTTCCACCCGTCCTGGGGCGACATCCACCTGGGCCCCGAGAACGCGCTGAAGGCCCATGCGCTGCTGGGCGGCGGCCCGCTGCTGCCGGTGCACTGGGGCACCTTCAGCCTGGCCCTGCACGATTGGGACGAGCCGGCCGAGACCCTGCTCGCCCAGGCCCCGGCGCAGGGCGTGCCGCTGCTGATGCCGCGCCTGGGCGAGCCGGTGGAGCCGGCCGCGGCCGTGCCGCCCAGCCCCTGGTGGCGCGGAGCCGATGCCGCGCAGCCCGGCCGGCCCGCGGTGGCCGAGGCCGATGCGCTGAGCCTGCCCCGCTCGGCCGCCTGGCCGCTGGACTGAGAGAACCTGTGAACGAATCGACCACACCCGCTAGTCGCGCCCTGACGACCCCGCTCGTCGTTGCAAATGCTCGCCCTCTCGCTGGAGTACCGCTGGATATGGCTGCGCTTTGCGCCTAGATCGGGGCCGCCCTGTCGCGCCGCTCGGGCGCGTCCGATTCATTCACAGGTTCTGAGCCGCTGCGGACGCACGGGCCGCCGCCTTCGATCAGGGTCTCGGAAGGAAACGCCGGGCCGCCCCAAGTTTCCTTCACCCCCGCGGGGGGCGGGCTGGGCGAAGCCCGGCCCCGGGGGTGCTCAGCAGGTAGAAGCGGCAATACAGCGATGGCGCCGGCCTGAAGCTGCGCTCGATGCGCAGGCCGCTGTCGCGCATGACCGCCTCCACCTGCGCCCGCGTGCTGCCGCGCTTGCCCAGCTCCCAGTGGTGCTGACCATCGAAGCGGTGGCGGGTCCACAGCGGCAGGCCCAGCGTCAGCGCCAGCGGCTTCAGGCCCGGCAGGTTCAGCAGCATCGAGCCGCCGACCAGCGGCGCGGGCAGGGTCACGATCACGCGCTGTCGCGCCACGCGGCGCAGCTCGCGCAGCGCATCGCCGAAGCGGTCGAAGGGCAGGTGCTCCAGCACCTCGGCGGCCATCACCGCATCGAAGCTGTTGTCCTCGAAGGGCAGCGCGGTCACGTCGCCGACCACATCAGGGCGCAGCGCCGGATCCAGGTCCAGCGTGGTGACCTTCAGGCCCCAGTGCCGCATCAGCCAGGTGGTGTGCCCGCTGCCCGGGCCGATCTCCAGCACCGAGCCAGGGGCTGCGGCCTCACCGGCCTCGCCGGCCTGCCGGGCCTCACAGGCCTCACAGGCCTCCCGCGCCTGGTGCCAGTGCAGCATCGAGCGCACCAGGCTCAGATAGCGCCGCCCGTACGCGGACGGCGGCACCTGCACCGCGGGCCGGAAGCGCTCGGGGGCCGCCGCCGCGGGCGGCATGGGCGGCTTCACCGCAGGCGTCGTGTTCACGCGAGGCCGCGCATCCAGTGCGCCCGAGGATCGCCGGCCCAGGCCCCGATCGGCGCCCCGGGCTCGCGCCCGAGGCCGACCGGGCCGGCCGAGTCGAACACCAGGCGCGGCTCGATGGCTGCGGGCGACCAGTCGCGCGGCTGGCGCAGCCGCTGCAGCGCGATGTGGGCCAGCGGCTCACGCACCAGCAGCCGGCTGAAGGCCTCGGGCTGGGCCGTGGCCCACAGGTCGACCAGCTCGCGGCAGGTGCGCGGCAGGTGTTCGGGCAACCGGCGTTCCTCGGTGAAGTGGGTGTGCAGTGCGGCGTTGACCATCTTGCGCAACGCGATGCGCAGGCGCCGCTGACCTTGCTGGCGCAGGTCCTGCAGGTGCCACCAGCGCTTCGGCTCGGTGACCCAGGTGCTGTGCGGGCAGACCGCCACGCGTTCGCGCAGTGCCCAGGCCTGGTGGCGGGGGTCGAGATCGTAGCCGAACATCGCGCCCAGCAGCGCATCGAAGCCGTACAGGCCCAGCGGCAGCCGGATGCGACGGCGGCGCAGCCGGGCGAGCGTGGCCGCCGAGATGCCGAGGAACTCGCCGACCAGGCCGCCTTGCTGCAGCATCTCGTCGCGGCGGCGTTCGGCGGTGCGGCCGCGGCTGGGCACGGCCGAGGCGGCCAGCGGCGCATCGGGCCGCTGCAGCGCCGCATCCAGCGCGAGCAGCGCGGCCTCGTCGATGCGGCAGTGGCCATCGAGGTAGAAGGCCGGGCCCTGGCCGCTCCAGAGGCTGGTCAGGTGTTGGTTGAACGCGTTGGCCTTGTCGGCCGCGTCGATGTGCCACAGCCGCAGCCGGTGCGCACCCGCCTGCAGCCCCGCCTGCTGCAGCTCGGCACGCAGCGCCAGCGGCAGATCGGCCCGGCCGTTGCACAGCACCGCGATGTCGAGCGCGATTGCCCGCACCGCGAGCAGCGGCTTGAGCGTGCGCCGCAGCTCGCCCGCGGTCTCGCGGCTGCCGAACACCACCACCGACCGCGGGCCGGTCGGCGGATCGGCGGGCGTTCCGGCGATCGGTGGGACGACGATCGGCGAGAAGGCGATCGGCGGGATGGCGACCGGGGGCAAGGCGATCGGGGGCGAGGCAGTCGACATGGCAAGGCTCCGGCGGGCGCATGGCCCCGCAGCGGACCTGCCCGCATCCGGGTGGCCCTGCCTTGGGGCTGCGTGATGTTCGGAAGCCGGCGTGACTGCGCGATGACAGCCCGCCCGCACCCCCCCGGCCACGGGCCACGGGTCAATCGCTGCGGGCCATGGGCCACGGGCGCGGCGGCCCGCCGCCGGCCGGTTGCGGAAGGCAGTGCCTGAAGCCGCTGCGCCAAGCCCGCTCACGATGCGGGTCAGGGTCGTGGCGGCATCCAGGCCCGTCGCACGGATGCCACCGCCGCCAGCGGGGGGCCTGCCTGCGTGGGCGACGGGCGCCGCGAACCTTCGCCATACTGCGGGCCGGCAGCCGCAACGCTGCCGCCGATGGCGGTCGCCAGACACCGCCCGGCCCACGACACCAGGAGACTCCATGCCCGCACCCCGACTCCCCTCCCGCCGGCAGGCGCTGCAGACCGGCCTGGCCCTGGCGGCCGGCCTGCCGTCGGCGGGCGCCCTGGCGCAGGCCGGCTTTCCCGCCCGGTCGATCCGCTTCGTCGTGCCCTTCCCGCCCGGCGGCGCGACCGACCTGGTCGGCCGGCTCCTGGCCACCAAGCTGCAGGAATCCTGGGGCCAGTCGGTGGTGGTGGAGAACAAGCCCGGTGCCAGCGGCATGATCGGCACGCAGGAGGTGGCCCGTTCCGCGCCCGACGGCTACACCGTGCTGATCGGCATCACCACCCATGTGCAGAACCCGGCCATCTTCGCCAAGGTGCCCTACGACCCGCTGAAGGACTTCACCCCGATCTCGCAGATCTGCCTGTCGTACCTGGTGCTGGTGGTCAAGCCCGAGTTCCCGGCCTCGACGCTGAAGGAATTCGTCGCGCTGGTGAAGGCCAACCCGGGCAAGTACAGCTTCGGCTCGTTCGGCGCGGGATCGTCCTCGCACATCGTCGGCGAGGGCTTTGCCCGCAAGGCCGGGCTGGACCTGGCGCATGTGCCCTACAAGGGCTCGGCGCCGATGCTGGCCGACCTGCTGGGCGGCCAGGTGCCCTGCGCCTGGGCCGACGTCAGCACCGCCACCGCGCACATCGCCGCCGGCCGGCTGAAGCCGCTGGCGGTGAGCGGCGAGCGCCGCGCGCCGCTGCTGTCGCAGGTGCCCACGCTGCTGGAAAGCGGCTACCCCGGCTTCGAGGCGCTGGGCTGGGTGGGCGTGTTCCTGCCGGCCGGCGTGCCCAAGCCGATCGTGGACAAGTACTCGGCCGAGATGATGCGGCTGGTGAAGCTGCCCGAGGTGCGCGCGCGCCTGTACGAGCAGACGCTGATGCCGGTGGGCGACTCCAGCGCCTCGTTCGCCGCCACGCTCAAGCGCGACATGGTGCTGTGGCAGAAGGTGGCCACGGCGGCGGGCATCCGGCCGCAGTGAGCCCGCGGGCCGGACGGCCCGTTGAACGCTTGCACGCCTGACCGCGGCCTTGCCGGCTGCGGTGCGTGCTCAGCGCTCGGCAGCCCCGGACCCGGCGTCGGCCGCAGGGTCGGCCGCAGGATGGGCCTGCTCCTGGATCAGCCAGTCGATCAGGGCCTGCGCATCGTCGAAGCGGTGCAGCCGGCCGCTCGGCACATGCTCGATGCGCCCGGCGAGCCGGCCCGCATCGCCGGGTGGCGACAGCAGGCGAAGGGCATAGGTGCGCAAGAGGCTGAGGGGCATAGCGGGCTCCATCGCGTTGGCCATGGCGGCCAGCATGCCGGGCCGCGGGGCCGAAGTCGTCAGGAAGCGGTCGGGTTGTCGTCGGCTCCGGCGCGCCGGGCGCCCCCGGTGGCGAACGGCGGGGTGGTGCAAAACCGACCGAAACCCGACCGCTTCCTGACGACCTGGGCCGGGCGGCTGCGCAGACTGCCGGACATCGATCCAGCCCGGATCGAGCCCACCCGGAGACGCCCATGACCTTCGCCCGCCCCCTGCTCGTTGCCGCGGCCGCCGCCGCCCTGGTCAGCCACAGCCTGGCCCAGACGCCGCCGACCGGCCCCGCCGCATTGCCGATCCCCAGCGAGCTGCGCCCGCTGGCCGGCGTGATCCACCGCCACTACCAGCAGCTGCTGACCGAGCCGCGCAGCAACGAATCCGACAGCCAGCCCGAGCAGCAGCCGGGCGACCCCTTCGGCCTGCCGCTGGTGCTGCCGGCGCTGATCGAGGCACTGGACCGCGCGATCCCCGCGGCCGGGCTGTCGCAGGGCCGGCTGCTGATCGCCCGCCAGCAGGCGGCCCAGGCGCTGGGCCTGCTGCAGCAGGGCGCCGACGGCGCCACGCTCGGGTTCATGACCCGCGCGCTGCAGGCCATGGCCAGCGCACAAGGCGCGCTGGACCCGGTGATGGACCTGTCCAGCGGCATCGACCCCGGCGTGGCGGCGCTGCTGCTGCCCGCGGTGCAGTCCGCCCGCGAGGCCGCGCGCCGTGGCAGCAGCCGCATGATGGAGCAGGCCCGCCTGGGTGGCGTGCGCGCGCTGCAGCTGGAGCCGGCGCGCCAGGCGATGCGCAGCGCCGATGCGCTCAGCCGGGCCGGCCGCCACGGCGAGGCCGGCCTGCAGCATGCCCAAGCCTTCGACCTGGCCGCCAGCACGGTCGTCTTCGACGTGGCCCGCTTCGAGCAGAACCTGCGCTCGGTCTTCAACACCCAAAGCGTCGGCTGGTCGTATGCCATCGCGGTGGGCGGCCAGCTGGCCGCAAGCGGTGCCACCGGGCTGGCCCGCACCGCAGCCGACCCGCTGGTCACGCTGCAATCGGCCAGCCGGCCGATGCACGTGGCCAGCGTCAGCAAGACGCTGTCGGCGATCACGCTGATGCGGCTTCTGTCCGACCGCGGCATCCCGGTGGACAGCGCCATCGGCCCGTACCTGCCGGTCAACTGGCCGCGCGGCGCCGGGGTCGACAGCATCACCTTCCGCCAGGTGCTGACGCACCGCAGCGGCTTCGGCCAGACCGAACCCTCGGGCAACGACCAGCCCTCGGTCAAGGCGATGGTGGGCACGCAGGTCTCGTTCACCGGCGAGTTCAAGTACGCCAACGCCAACTACGCGCTGGTGCGCGAACTGGTGAGCCAGCTCACCGGGCAGGACAGCTCCACGCTGCCCCTGTGGATCAACTCCGCCGCCTATGCCTCGGCGATGTACCTCACGCGCAGCGCCTGGCAGTTCGGCCTGGCCGGCGTGCCCTTCAGCTGCAGCCCCGCGGCCAACCGGCCAACCAAGCAGTACGACTTCCCGGACAGCGGCAACCCCGGCTACCTCGACGGCCCGAGCGGGCTGGTCTGCGGCGGCTACGGGGTGCACATCTCGGCGCTGGACCTGGCGCGCGTGATGGCCAACCTGCGCTACACGGTGCAACTGGTGCCGGCGCAGACCTTCCAGCAGATGAAGGCCGGCTACCTGGGCTTCATGAACCCGCTGCGCTACGACTTCGCGCAAGGCCTCTTCGGGGTCTACTACACCCACGGCGGCGACTGGGACCACACCGGCTCGGGCGGCCTGGACGCCTGCGTGATGATGTTCCCGATCCACGTCGAGGCGGCGGTGCTGATCAACTCCAGCCGCAACGCCAGCGGCACCGGCTACTCCAACGGCGGCTACCAGTGCTCGGTGGTCAAGTGGGCCTTCGAGAACGCGTGGGCCGCCAAGTGAACCCGCGGCCGGCGCCCGGGCATCCCCGGCGCGGCCGGCTCGCGCACGCTCACCTCAGGCGTCACAGGTTCTCAGCTGGCGATCACCGCCAGCACCTGGCCTTCGCCCACCGCCTCGCCCGCGGCCACGCGCAGCTCGACCACGGTGCCGGCGGTGGGGGCGTCCACCGGGATCTCCATCTTCATCGACTCGATGATGAGCAGGGTGTCGCCCTCGGCCACGGTGGCGCCGGGCTGGCAATGCAGCTGCCAGACGGTGCCGGCCACCTGGGATTCGATGCGGGTCATGGGCATGGGATGATCCTGGAACGCCGCCCCCGGCAAGCGCCTGCGGCGCTGGCCTGGATGGGCCGGATGCATGCGCGAGGGGGCCGCAGCCGCCCCGGGGAAGGCGAGGCTTTAGTCTCGGCGCCGCGACCTGCCGGGGCCGTCCGCCTGGCGACTGCCAGACCCCGGGAAAGCCCCGAACATGGTCCGATCCCAAGGCCCACCGAAGGACCGGCGCATGACCTGGACCCCTGAACTCGACGAACTGGCCCGCCGCACCGCGATGGCCCACAAGATGGGCGGCGACGACAAGGTCAAGCGCCAGCACGATGCCGGGCGGCTCACGGTGCGCGAGCGCATTCAACGGCTGGTCGATGCCAACAGCTTCCACGAGGTCGGCGCGCTCTCGGGCATCGGCGAGTACCACGCGGATGGCACGGTGAAGGGCGTGACCCCGGCCAACTGCGTGTTCGGCCGCGCCCGCATCGACGGCCGGCCGGTGGTGGTGGTGGGCGACGACTTCACGGTGCGCGGGGGCTCGGCCGATGCGTCGATCGCCGCCAAGCCGCTGATGGCCGAGGACATGGCCTGCGACTTCCGGCTGCCGATCATCCGCGTGATCGAAGGCTCGGGCGGTGGCGGATCGGTCAAGACGATCGAGACCAAGGGCGCCAGCAACCTGCCCGGCGGCATCGGCGAGAGCAGCCGCGGCTTCTACAAGATGACCGCCAACCTGGCCGAGGTGCCGGTGGTCGGCCTGGGGCTGGGCTCGGTGGCCGGGCTGGGCGCGGCGCGGCTCGCGGCCAGCCACTTCTCGGTGATGACCCAGCAGTCGGCGATGTTCGTTGCCGGACCGCCGCTGGTGGCGCGGCTGGGCCAGCCCCTGAGCAAGCAGGAACTCGGCGGCGCCGACATCCAGACCCGCGCAGGCGCGATCGACCTGGCGGTGGACACCGAGGACGAGGCCTTTGCCGCGGCGCGGCGCTTCCTGTCGTACCTGCCGTCGTCGGTGCACGGCGTGCCGCCGGTGCTGCCCAGCAGCGATGACCCCGAGCGCGCCGACGAGTCGCTGATGAAGGCGGTGCCGCGCAACCGGCGCTCGGTCTACAAGATGCGGCCGATCATCGCCTCGGTGGTGGACCAGGGCAGCTTCTTCGAGATGGGCGCCAACTTCGGCCGCAGCATCATCGCCGGGCTGGCGCGCATCGACGGCCATCCGGTGATGCTGCTGGCGAGCGACCCCTACCACTACGGCGGCTCCTGGGGCGCCGAGACCTGCCAGAAGGTGATCCGCTTCATCGACCTGGCCGAGACCTTCCACCTGCCGGTGGTCTACCTGATGGACTGCCCGGGCTTCATGATCGGGCTGGAGGCCGAGCGCAGCGCCACCATCCGCCATGGCGTGCGGGCGATGGCGGCGATGAGCCAGACCACCGTGCCCTGGTGCACGGTGATCGTGCGCAATGCCTTCGGCGTGGCGGGCGCCGCGCACAAGCCCTTCAACCGGCTGACGCTGCGCTACGCCTGGCTCTCGGCCTACTGGGGCAGCCTGCCGCTGGAAGGCGGCATCGAGGCGGCCTACCGCGCCGAGATCGACGCCGCCGAGGACCCCAAGGCCAAGCTGGAGGAGATCGAGGCGCGGCTCAATGCGCTGCGCTCGCCGTTCCGCAGCGCCGAGAAGTTCTGGGTCGAGGAGATCATCGATCCGCGGCAGACCCGCCGGCTGCTGGTCGACTTCGTGCGGCTGGCCGAGCCTCTGCGCACGCCGGGTTATGCCCGCTTCGCGATGCGGCCCTGATCGGCACGGCCGGCCTTGGTTGGCCGGAGATCGGGCGGCGATGGGGGGCCTGTTCGGTCGATCGCCGGGCGCAGCGCGCGCGAGACTGCCGGATTCGCGCAGCGCCAGCCGTGCTGCCTTGCCGCCGGCCGCGTCCCGCATCCAGCCCGCCGTTCCCGCAGCCCCTGCCGCACCGACCGGATGAGCCTGCCGCATGTCCGCGCGTGATCCCCTGCCCCCGCCCCTGCCGGGCGAGGCCGAGCCGTCGGTGGCCGAGCTGGCCATCCAGCGCACGCTGGCGATGCTCAAGGGCCTGTTCGAGCTGATGCCGGTGGGCATCAGCCTGATGGACATGACCACCGGCCGGGCGGTGGACGTCAACGATGCGCTGTGCCGGATGCTCGGCTACAGCCGCGATGAGCTGCTGTCGATGGACCTGAGCGTGCTCACGCCGCCGGAGCTGCGGGCCGAACGGGTGCAGATGTTCGAGCGTGCGCTCGACCTCGGCCACTGCGGCACCTACGAGACCGTGCTGCTGCACCGCAGCGGCCGGCCGGTGCATGTGCTGCGCAGCGGCTCGCGCATCGTGAGCCCGGACGGCCGGCCGCATGTGTGGTCGGTGGCGCAGGACATCAGCCCGCGCAAGATCATGGAGCATGAGCTGCGCGCGGCCGCTACGCTGGACCGGCTGACCGGCCTGCCCAACCGCGCCACGCTGATGCGCGAGCTGCAGCGGCTCAGCGAGCGGGCGCGCGCAGAGCCGGCAGCGGCGTTTGCCGTGCTGTTCCTGGACTTCGACCGCTTCAAGCGGGTCAACGACACCCTGGGCCATGCGGCCGGCGACGCGCTGCTGTGCGCGGTGGCCGACCGGCTGCAGCAGGCGGTCCGGGCACCGGGCATCGGCGGGCCCGGCTGGCTGGTGGCGCGCTTCGGTGGCGACGAGTTCGTGATCCTCGCCCCGGGGCTGGAGAGCCCGCAGGCGGCCAGGCGGCTGGGCCTGCGCCTGGCCCGGCGGCTCGCCCTGCCCTACGAGGTGGCCGGCAAGCTGCTGCATTCCAGCGCCAGCATCGGCGTGGCCTTCAGCCGCGGGCCCGACACCGAGACCGATCGGCTGATGCGCGATGCCGACACCGCGATGTACGAGGCCAAGCGCCTGCGCCGCGGCAGCCTGGTGGTGTTCGACGAAGGCCTGCATGCCACGCTGAACCGCGCCAGCCGCATCGAGGCCGCGCTGCGCGGGGCGCAGCAGCGCGGCGAGCTGCAGCTGGTCTACCAGCCGGTGCTGGACCTGGCGACCCGGCGCATGGTCTCGGCGCAGGCCCTGCTGCGCTGGCACCACCCCGAGCTGGGCGAGGTGGCGCCAGCGGAGTTCCTGCCGATGGCCGAGGAGTCGGGCGAGATCCTCGCCATCGGCGACTGGCTGCTTGATGAAGCCTGCCGCCAATGGGCCCGCTGGCAGCAGCAGGACGCCCGGCTTGCACCGGCCTCGGTCGGCGTGCGGCTGTCGCGGGCGCAGCTCGCCCAGGGCGAGCCGCTGCTGCAGCGGGTGCAGGCGGCGCTCATCGGGCATGGCCTGCCGCCCCAGGCGCTGGAGCTGTCGATCCCCGAGGGCGAGGCGGGCATGGCCGGTGCGACGCTGCGCCCGCTCTTCGAGGCGCTGCATGCGCGGGGCATCGGCCTGGCGCTGGACGGCTTCGGCTGCGGAGGCTCGTCGCTGGCGGCGCTGCATGCGCTGCCCTTGCAGCGCATCCGCATCGCCCCGTCGCTGGTCAGCGGGATCGGGCGCGATCCGCAGCGCCTGGCCGTGGCCCGCGCGGTGATCCAGCTGGTGGGCAACCTGGGTCGGGAATGCCAGGCCCAGGGCGTGCAGCAGGCCGATGACTGCGCCGCGCTGCTGTCGCTGGGCTGCAGGCTGGGCCAGGGCGAGCTGTTCGGCCCGCCGGCAGAGGCCACGGCGCTGCTGGCGGCGGCGCGGGCCTTGCAGGCAGGCTGAGCGTCCAGCGGGCCGCCGGACGCGGCCGGCCGGGATTCATTCCAGGGCCAGGAAATCCGCCTTGCCCAGCGGCACGCCGGCATGGCGCAGCAGCGCATAGGCCATGCTGCAGTGGAAGTAGAAGTTCGGCAGCGCCCAGTGGCGCAGGTAGAACTCGCCGCCGAACTTCAGCGGGTCGCGGTTGCGCATCGGGATCACCACCTCGCGGTTCTCGCTGCCCTCGATCGCCGAGGCCGGCACCGAGCGCAGATAGTCCAGCGTCTTGCGCACGCGCTGGCGCAGCTCCTCGACCGTGGCCTCGTTGTCCTCGAACTTCGGCACCTCCTGCCCGGCCAGGCGGGCGACGCAGGCCTTTGCGGTGTCGCTCGCGATGCGGATCTGCGAGACGAACGGCAGCATGTCCGGCGCCAGGCGCAGCTGCAGGTAGTTGGTCGGGTCGAAGCCCCGGGCGGTGGCATGGGCCTCGGCCTTGTCCAGCCAGTTCAGCAGGCCGGTCAGCTGGCGCTCGAAGAGGGGCGCGCTGGCGGTGTACATGGTGATCGACATCGGGGTCTCCTGGGGGTGGATCGGCGGGGCATGCATGCTAGCCGCAGCCAGCCGCCCTGGCGCAGGCGCGGGAGGTCACTCCCAGTCGTGCAGCCAGCCGCAGCCGGCAAGCCGGCCTTCGCGCAGCCACAGCAGCAGCCAGTCGCGCTGCCCGCGCCAGGCGTAGGCCAGCAGCTCATCGCGATCGCCGGGCCGCAGGCTGCCGGCGCAGAGCGAGGCGATCGACTGCAGCGCGCGCCGCCCGGGTTCGCTGCCCGGGGCCAGCCGCTGGTCGGGCGCGCCCATGCGGGCCAGCACCTCGGGCCCGGGGGCCGCGCGCTGCAGCAGGGCGTGCGACAGCGCGCGCATCACCTGGTGCTTGGCGCCGTCCCACCGGTCCAGGTCATCGTCCCAGGCCCCGCCGCCGAAGTGGCCGCTGCGGCCGCGCAGCGCCTGCCAGCGGGCGGCGAGCGCATCCAGATCGGCCGGGGCAGCCCCCGCCCTCGGGGCCAGGCCAGCGCCCAGGAGCCAGGCCGGCAGCGCCCGGCGCCGCACGCCCAACCGAGGGGAACCCCGCAATGCAAGGCTCTGTAACCCCACGCCCTGCCCCGACACCCGGCGGTATATTGCCGCGCACCTGAGGAGCAAGAGCCCATGAAGTCTGCCCATCTGGCCATTGTGACCGTGCTTTCCCTGGCCATGGCTGCCCCCGTGACGGTGGGCGCGGCGGATTCGCCGCAGGTCGCGCACCAGTTGCTCGAGCTCGAGCGGCAGAGCACCCAGATCTACCGCGCCTACTTCCCGGACCTGGCCACCGCCCGCAAGGCGGCCATCACCTTCCACGGCCATCTGCTGGAAAGCCACTACGACGCCGGCTACCTGGTGATGGAGCTGCATGCCGGCGAGATGGACCTGCTGCGCGCCTTCGGCTTCCGCTTCGAGCATGCGGCCGACTTCATCCGCCGCCGCGATGCGATGCTCACGCAGATGCAGCTGCTGCAGGCCCAGCGCCAAGCAGCGCCCGCAGGCCCGGCGACCAAGACGCCCGTGCCCCGCGCCGACGCCGGTGGCCGGCTCGGCCCCGCGGCGGTGGGCAGCGGCGTGCCGGTGGTGGGCATCCCCAACTTCGCGTGCTACGAGACGGTGGAGGAGACCTTCGCGCTGGCGCGTGCCTTCGTCGCCGAGAAGCCGCAGCTGGCCACGCTGGTGGACATCGGCGACTCCTGGGAGAAGACGCAGGGCCTGGGCGGCCATGACCTGCTGGTGCTCAAGCTCACCAATCAGGCCACCACCGGCGACAAGCCCAAGCTCTTCGTCAACAGCGCGATCCATGCCCGCGAATACACGACTGCGCCGCTGGTGCTCTCGTTCGCACGCTGGCTGCTCGACGGCTACGGCACCGATGCCGACGCGACCTGGATCCTCGACCACCACGAGGTGCACCTGCTGCTGCATGCCAACCCCGATGGCCGCAAGAAGGCCGAGACCGGGCTGTCGTGGCGCAAGAACGTCAACAACCAGCACTGCCCCAACACCAACAACCGCGGCGTGGACCTGAACCGCAACTTCAGCTTCAGCTGGAACTCCACCGCTGGCCAGGGCAGCAGCGGCGCCGCCTGCGACCTGACCTACCGCGGCCCGAGCCACGGCAGCGAGCCCGAGGTGCAGGCGATCCAGAACTACGTGCGCAGCCTGTGGCCCGATCGCCGCGGCCCGCTGGCCACCGACGCCGCGCCGGCCGACACCAGCGGCATCCACCTGGACATCCACAGCTACAGCCGCCTGGTGCTGTGGCCCTGGGGCACCACCGCCACCCCGGCGCCCAACGGTCCCGCGCTGCAGACGCTGGGCCGCAAGTTCGCCTGGTTCAACGGCTACACGCCGCAGCAGTCGATCGGCCTGTACCCCACCGACGGCACCAGCGATGCGGTGAGCTACGGCGAGCTGGGCGTGGCCGCGTTCACGGTGGAACTGGGCACCGCGTTCTTCGAGAGCTGCGCCAACTACACGAGCACGATCAAGCCGGGCAACCTGCCGCTGCTGATCTACGCCGCGAAGGTGGCGCGCACGCCGTACATCACGCCCGGCGGGCCGGACATCACCGCGATCACGCTGTCCAACGATGCTGCCGGCGGCGGTGCGCTGCCCGGCACGGTGATCACCGTCAACGCATCGGCCACCGACACCCGCTTCAACAACAGCAACGGCGCCGAGCCGGTGCAGGCGGTGACCGCGGCCGAGGCCTACATCAACACCCCGCCCTGGGTGGCCGGTGCGGTGCCGATCCCGCTGGCCGCGGCGGACGGCGCGTTCAACGCCAGCACCGAGTCGCTGACGGGAAGCCTGTCGACCACCGGGCTGCCGCTGGGCCGGCACACGGTCTACCTGCGCGCCCGCGATGCCAACGGCACCTGGGGCGCGGTCTCGGCGGTGTTCCTGAACCTCACCAGCACGCCGACGCCGCTGGCCGCGGCCTTCAGCAGCAGCTGCACCAACCTGGCCTGCAGCTTCAACGCCGGCGCCTCCACCGGCGGGCCCACCAGCTATGCCTGGGCCTTCGGCGACGGCGCCAGCGGCAGCGGCGTGACCACCAGCCGCACCTATGCCGCCGCCGGCACGTACAACGTGACGCTCACCGTGGGCAATGGGTCCACCACCGCCAGCCAGACCCAGGCAGTGACGGTGACCGCGCCCGTGGTGACCAACGTGACCGAGGTGGAGAACAACAACACCCTCGCACGCGCGCAGCTGGTGAGCCCGAACCCGGCGCTGGTCTCCGGCTTCATCTCGAGCACCACCGATGTCGACTTCTACCGCGTCACGCTGCAGCCCGGCCGCCGGCTCACCGCGACGCTGACGCCCAACGCCACCTCCAACTACAACCTCGCGCTCTACAACAGCGCGGGCACGCTGCTGGCCAGCAGCAGCAACGGCACGGGTTTGGTGGACAGCGCGGGTGTCACCAACACCGGCACCGCCGCGGCCACCGTGGTGGTGCGGGTCAACCGCGCGAGCGGCGGCACCGGCAGCGCCAGCGGCACCTACACGCTGCGGCTGCAGCAGTAGCGCCGGGGTCGCGGGGCGGGGCGGGCGGCTCAGCCGGGCGGCGGCGGGTCCTCGCCGCCCGCGCCGGCCGCTGCTTCCAGGCGATAGCCGAGGCCGCGCACGGTGTGGATCAGCGGCGGCAAGCCGTCCAGGTCGATGCGCGAGCGCAGTCGGCGGATGTAGACGTCGACGATGTTGGTCAGCGGATCCTCGCTGGTGCCCCACACGTTGGCCAGGATGCGCTCGCGGCTGAAGAGCCGGCCCGGCGCGCTCATCAGCAGCTCCAGCAGCGCCAGCTCGCGCGCGGTGAGCTGCAGCAGGCGCCCGCCGCGGCTGGCCTGCATGCGGTCGCGGTCCAGCGCCAGATCGCCGACCACCAGCCGGCTGGCGACGCGCGGCTTCAGCTCCCGGCCCCGGCGGGCCAGCGCCTCCAGCCGGGCGAGCAGCTCCTCGAACTCGAAGGGCTTGCACAGGTAGTCGTCGGCACCGAGCCGCAGCCCGGTGACCCGGTCTTCCAGCGAGCCCTGGGCGGTGAGCATCAGGATCGGCAGCCCGACCTGGGCCGAGCGCAGCGTCTGGCAGATGTCCAGCCCGTTCAGGCCGGGCAGCATCAGGTCGAGCACCAGCACCGTCGGCGGATCGCCAGGTTGCGCATCGCGGGCCGCATCCTGCGCCAGCGCAAGCCCGGTCGGGCCATCGGCCGCGCGCTGCACCCGGTGGCCTTCGGCCCGCAGGCCGCGGCAGAGGAAATCGGCGATGCGGTCGTCGTCCTCGACCAGCAGGATGTTCATGCGTTGGCCCTCGGTCCGGCCACCGCGGCCAGCGCAGCGGCGGCCGGCTCCAGCGTGGGCAGCAAGAGCCGTGCGGTGGTGCCCTGCTGCGGCGTGCTGGACAGCTCCACCAGCCCGCCGTGCGCCCGCGCCAGCGCCTGCGCGATCGGCAGCCCCAGGCCACTGCCATCGGGCCGCTGCCGGCGTGCGAGCAGGCCTCGGAAGTGGCGGTCGAACACCCGCGGCAGGTCGGCCGCCGGGATGCCGATGCCGCTGTCGTGCACCTCGACGCAGCAGTTGGGCACCGAGCGCTCATCGCCGCCGCAGGGCCGCAACGCCAGCCGCACCTCGCCGCCGGGGTGCGAGTAGCGCACCGCGTTGTCCAGCAGGATCAGCAGCAGCTGGCGCAGGCGCTGCGCATCGCCCAGCACGATGCAGCGGCCGGGCTCGGGATCGTCGGTGAGCAGCACCACGCCGCGCGCGGCGGCCAGCGCCTGCGCCTGCAGCACCGCATCGCGCACCGGCTCGGCCAGGTCCAGCGGGCGCCGCACCAGCGACAGCGAATCGATGTCGCTGCGCGCCATCGCCAGCAGGTCGTTGATCACGACGGCCAGCTGCCCGGCGGTCTCGACGATGCGCCGCAGCGCGGCCTTGTACTCGTCGACCGGCCGGTCGGCGCCGCGCAGCGTCACCTCGGCCTCGCCGCGGATCGCGGTGGTGGGCGTGCGCAGCTCGTGGCTGATGTCGGCAAAGAGCTGGCGGCGGCGCACATCGGCATCGCGCAGCGCGTCCAGCGCCTCGCTCAGCTCGGCGGTGCGGGCGGCCACCTGGTCCTCCAGCTGCTGCCGCTCCTGGGCCTCGCGGGCGCGGTGCACATCCAGCTCGGCAGCCAGCGTGTTCATGCTGCGGGCCACGGCCGAGAACTCGTCCACGCCGTCCAGCGGGATGCGGTGCTGCAGCTGGCCCAACTGCAGCGCGCGCGCGCCTTCGCTCAGGTGATCCAGCGGCCGCCGCAGCGCCCGCGCAAAGTACACCGCCGCCGCCACCGCCAGCAGCGCCAGGGTCAGCGCGGTGGCCAGCCACAGGCCGCGCATCCAGGCCAGGCTGGCATCGGCGGCGGCGCGCTCGCGCTCCACCGCGGCGGCCTCGCGGGCCAGGCTGTCGGCGATCAGCTGCCGCACGTCGCGGCCCTGCGAGCGGTCGAACACCGCCGTCAGCGCCAGCCAGGCCTGGCGGGCATCGGCCCCGGGAGCCAGCGGCTCGGCGGCATCGACCGCACGCTCCAGGTCGGTCACGCTGGTGGCGAGCACCGCCATCGCGTCCTGACGCCGCAGGTGCTCGCTGCGGGTGTCCGCGCTGTCGTCGAGCTCGATCGCCGAGGCCGACAGCGCCTGCAGCCGCTCCAGCGTGCGCCGCATGTCACGCTGCAGCGCCTCGCGCACCTCGGGGTCGGCGCCGGCGCCCTGCTGCAGCTGCGAAACCCAGGTGCGCAGCCGCTGCTTGGTGGCCGACAGCTCGACGAAGGCGGTGCGGATGTCGCTGGCCACGCGGCCGCGCTGCACCTGCAGCTCGGCCGACTGCAGGGCAGCCGCAGCCCCCAGGCCCTGCAACACCGCCACGGCGGCCAGCAGGCCAAGCGAGAGGCTGAGTTTGCGGCGGAACATCCCGTCATTCTGACCAGAACCCGCGCGGCCAAACCGCTTTCATCTGGCGTTCATGGGCCGTTCAGGCGCCGATCACCTCGGGTTCAGAGGCCATCCATGAAGGCCCGTTGAAATGCGTTTCGTGCCGGGAACGCAGATCCGCGCCGCCGGCCGTCACGATCCACCGAACCCACCCCCCACCTCTACCCCGATCCCAGGAGATCCGCATGAAGACCGTCAACGCCCTGGCCGCCGTCGCCCTGGCCGCCGCCGCCCTGCCCGCCGCCGCGAAGGGGGTGGTCGTCAACCAGGCCATCACCGAATCCGAGGTGCTGGCCGCCCAGCAGGCCTGGTGCAAGGCCCTGGTCGACATCTCCACCACCGGTGCCAAGAGCGGCCAGCCCGCCGCCAAGGCCCTGGCCGAGAAGGTGATCGACGGCGCCTACGGCTACCAGATGGGCGCGGTTCTGTTCAAGCCCACGCTGACCGTGAACCCGCAGACCTTCCGCACGACGCGCGACGGCGCGCTGGCCTACTTCGTCGGCGGCGACCCGAAGTTCCCGAAGGACACCGGCTTCGCGCTCAAGGGCTGGACCCAGTGCACGGTGGACAACGCCGCGATGTTCATCGCCGGCGACAGCGCCACGACGATGGGCAAGGTCAACATCACCGGCAAGGACGGCAAGATCACCACCGTCGACAAGACCTGGAAGTTCGTGAAGGACGACGCCGGCAAGCTGCGCATCGTGGTGCACCACTCGTCGCTGGAGTACTCGCCGCAGTGAGGCCCGCGGGCGGCGAGCCCGGCGCGCTCCGCGGCCAGGCCCTGACCCCGGTCAGAGCCAGCCGCAGGCCCCGAGCACGCCGCCCAGCACGATCAGCCACACCGGGTTGATGCGGGTGCGCAGGCTGGCCCAGACGGTCAGCGCCACCAGCACCCCGGTGGCGGCCCAGGATCCGGCCCAGGATCCCGGCGCTGCGGCCACCCCCCCGGCCGGCGCCAGCAGCACCCAGCCGGTGGACAGCAGCAGGCCCAGCGTCAGCGGCGTGAGCCCGGCGGTGAAGGCCCGCATCCACAGCGCCTCGGCGTGGCGCTGCCCATAACGCGCGAACTGGATGGCCAGCAGGGATGACGGCAGCAGGATGCCGCCCATGCAGGCGACGAGTCCTGGCAGCCCGGCCGTGTTCCAGCCCAGCAGGGCGACGAACAGGATGTTCGGCCCCGGCGCGGCCTGCGCCACCGCCACCGAGGCGGTGAACTGCGCATCGGTGAGCCAGCCCTGCTGGCCGACCAGGTGGCGCTGCATCTCGGGCGCCGTGGTGATCGCCCCGCCCACCGCCAGCAGCGACAGCAACCCGAAGTGCGCGGCCAGGCCCAGCAGGTCCGTGAAGCCGAGCCCATGCGGGCCGGCAATCGCGACCACCGCCTGCCACAGGCTGCCGCTGGCATCGGGCGCCATCGCCTTCAGCTGCCGCGCCCCAGGCGCCAGGCCGCCAGCGCCATGCCCAGCCCGCCCAGCACCAGCACCACCGGCACCATCGGCCAGCGCAGCGCGCCCACGGCGAGCGCCGCCAGCAGCGCCAGCCCCAGGCCCAGGGGCCGGCCGAGCGGGTTGCGCCGCAGCGTGCGCGTCAGCTTCAGCCCGGTGGCGATCACCAGCCCCGCGGCCACTGCCCCCATGCCGCGCAGCGCGGCGGAGACCTGCGCGATGTCGCTCACCTGCGCCGCCAGGGTGCCGAGGGCCAGCACGATCAGCATCGGGATGGCCATCAGCCCGGCCGCGGCCGACAGCGCCCCGCGCCAGCCGAAGTGCCGATCGCCGAACATCAGCGCCAGGTTGACGATGTTCGGCCCCGGCAGCACCTGCGACAGCGCCAGCAGCGCGACGAAGCCGTCGGCCGACAGCCAGCGCTCGCGCTCCACCAGCGTGCGATGGGCCACCGGCAGCACGCCACCGAAGCCCTGCAGCGCCAGCCGGGTGAAGACCCGGAAGAGCTGACCGCAGGAGTCCGGCTGGCGCAGCCCTTCGGCCGGACCCGGATCGGCCCCAGCCCCGACCGCAGCGACCGCCGGCTCAGCCATCCGCGGGCTGTCCATCGGCCGACAGCCAGTCGGCGGGCTGCCGATCTGCCGGCTGCCGGTCTGCCATCTGCCCATCCGCCGGCTGCTTTGTGGCCGCCTGCACCCGGCCCGGCGCAGCCTGGGCCGGGCGGCGGTGGGGGCGCATGGGCATGGTCACGGCGCCGCATTGTGCCAAGGCGGCCCGGGCTGGCGCGTCCCGAGCATCGGCGCCCGCCCGCCCTGGCCATCCCACGTTGCGGCTTGAGGCGCGGCGGTGGCGCCGCGATACTGCGCCGATCCGCCCCCCACTCTGCTGTGTCTCGCAAACGGGTGGCCCCCCGGATCCCGCCCGCATGCAACCGACCGATCCCCCCTGCCCCGCTGCGCCCAGGCGCAGGCTGCGGCGCGGGCGCCGGGCCGCGGGGCGGCCGGCAGTGGTGCTGGCGGGTTTGGGTTTGGGTTTTGGTTTGGGCATGGGCCTGCCCCTGGCCCTGGCTGGCTGCGGCTCGGGCCCCGGGGCCGCGGCGGCGGACCGGCGCGCCGACGGCGCTCTGGCCGGCAGCCGCTGGCAGCTTCAGCGGCTGGTGTCGATGTCAGACGAGCAGCCGCCGGTCTCGCCCGCCGACCCGCGCCGCTACACCCTGGTGTTGGAGGCCGATGGCCAGCTTCGGGTGCGGCTGGACTGCAACCGCGGCGTCGGCACTTGGCAGTCCGAGCCGGCACCCGATGCCAGCGCCGCGCGCCGCTCCGGCAGCCTGCGCTTCGGCCCGATCGCCACCACCCGCATGGCCTGCGCGCCCGGATCGCTGGCACCGCGGCTGGTGCGCGAGTGGCCGCATGTGCGCAGTTACGTGCTGCAGGATGGCCTGCTGCACCTGGCGCTGATGGCCGATGGCGGGCTGCAGACCTGGGCGCCGCTGCCCGCCGGGGCGGCCGATGCCGATGCGCCGCCAGCACCCCCCGGTGCCGACCGGCCCCAGGAAGCCCCGCATGCCGATCGGCGCTGAGCCGGCACCGCCCGGCCGCGGGCCCGGCCTTGAGCCCGGCCTTGAGCCCTGCACCGGGCCCGGCCTGCAACCGGCGCGCAGGCTGCAGGCATCGAGAGTCTGGCTGGGCGCGATGCGGCTGGCCGTGGTGATCGGCATCTGGGCAGGCGGGCTGTCCGGCTGCACCACGCCCCAGGTCGTCCCGAGCGCCACGCCACCGCCCGCCGCCCAGGCCGCTGTTCAAACCGGCCCGATCGCCCGGCCCAGCCATGCCCTGCCGCCCGCGCCCGAGGGCGCACTCGCCCGTGTCGAGGCCCAGGTGCGGGCCACCCACGGCGACGGCATCACCGGCTTCACGCTGCTGCGGGTCAACCTCGACGGGCTGCGCTGGCGGCTCGCGCTGATCGACTCGGCCCGCCAGTCGCTGGACCTGCAGTACTACGTCTGGTTCGGCGACCGCGTCGGCCAGCTGCTGCTGGCCCGGGTGCTGGCAGCGGCCGACCGCGGCGTGCGGGTGCGGCTGCTGATCGATGACCTGAGCACCCTGCTGCACGACATGTCACACCTGGAGCAGCGCGATGCGGTGCTGCGCCGGCTGGACGGGCACCCCAAGGTCGAGATCCGGGTCTTCAACGCCTGGTCGATGCGCGACCCGCTGGGCCGACTGATCGAGATGGGCGTCGACTTCGAGCGCCTGAACCACCGCATGCACAACAAGCAGCTGGTGGCCGACAACCGCGCGGCCATCATCGGCGGGCGCAACATCGGCGACGAGTACTTCGGGCTCAATTCGAGCTTCAACTTCCACGACCTGGATGTGCTGGCCGTCGGCCCCGCGGCCCGCCAGGCCAGCGCGGTGTTCGACCGCTACTGGAACAGCCGCTGGGTGCGCCCGATCGCCCGCCTGGCCCATGGGCCCGGGCCGGGGCCGTCCGAGGACGGGGCCTCCGACGCCGACCGCGTGGCGCTGGCCGAGCTGGCCACCGATCCGCGCGCCCGTGCCGAGCTGGCCGGCCAGACCTCGTGGGACGAGGCGCTGCGGCAACTGCCGGCCCTGCTGCTGCCCGGCCGCAGCGAGGTGCAGGCCGATCCGCCGGCGCGCGATGCCGCGATGCCCAACCGCCTGCCCGCGGCCGCGCATGCGCTGATCCGATCGGCCCGCCGCGAGCTGCTGATCGCCAATGCCTACATCATCCCGGACGCGGCCTTCCTGCACGAGCTGCGGCAGCTGCGGGCGCGGGGCGTTCGGGTGCGCATGCTCACCAACTCGCTGGCCTCGCACGACGTGCCGGCGGTGAACAGCCACTACGAGCGCTGGCGGCGCCCGCTGCTGGACATCGGCGTCGAGCTGCACGAGCTGCGCCCCGATGCCGCGGTCCAGCGCGAGGGGGTCGAGACCGCGCCGGTGCATGGCCGCTTCGTCGGGCTGCACACCAAGGCGATGGTGGTGGACCGGCGGCGCAGCTTCATCGGCTCGATGAACCTCGACCCGCGCTCGACCGAGCTGAACTCGGAGATGGGCGTGGTGATCGACAGCGAGCCGCTGGGCCGCGCGCTGGCCGCGCAGATCGAGGACGACCTGTCGGGTCGCAACAGCTGGCGCGTCGAGATCGCCGAGGATGACCGCCTGCGCTGGCGCAGCGATGCCGGCACGCTGGACCGGCAGCCGGCCCGCAACCCCTGGCAGCGGGTGCAGAACCTGTTCTTCAAGCTGCTGCCGCCGCGGCTGTACTGATGCACCCGCCGCGCCCGCCCCAGCCCACCCGCGCGGCCGCGTGGCGCGCGGGCCTGGCCCTGCTGGCCGGCCTGCTGCTGGGCGGCTGCGCCGGCTTCGTGCCCCAGCCCGGGCCGGGGCCGGAGCCCGCCGCGCGCTACACCGAGCTGACGCGGCCCTTCATCGCGATGGGCGACACGCAGGAGCACGAGTCCACCGGCTATCCGATGCACGACAACGACAGCGCCGTCGATGCCTTCGTCGAGGTGGCGCAGCGCCCGCCCGAGCAGCCGCTGTTCGGCCGGCGCATCCTGGAGTGGGTGCTCAAGCGCCACCCGGGCGAGCCCTTCCTGCACCTGGGCGACGTGATGGACCTGTCGTGCCGCTCCGAGGCGCAGCGCATGGCCCGGATCTTCCTGCACGCGGGCCGGGCCGGCGCGATCCTGCCGGGCAACCACGACGGGCTGATGTTCGGCATCTACGGCTACCGCATCCTCGATGCCGTGCTCGATGCCGATGCCCGCCGCTGGAACCAGGCCTGCCGCCGCGGCGCCGCGCCCGAGGACCGCGGCCACAAGACCGCCAAGGAGGCCTTCAGCAAGCGCGACTTCATTGCCCAGTACATCGAGCGTTATGCCGCGCTGCCGCACCTGGTGCCCGGCCTTGCGCCGGCACCGGCGCAGGGCGAGCATCGGCTGAGCTGGCGCAACCCCGATCCGCAGGGCTTCGTCTCGGCGATCGAGGCCCGGCTGCTGGACGGCTACCGCTATGCCGATTCGTTCATCGCCCAGCGGCTGAAGCTGCCGCGGGCCCCCGGCGCGACGCGCGACGTGCTGCTGATCGGCCTGGACACCAACCAGGCCGGCGCGCTGGTCAGCACCTGGGACACCCTGATGGGCCGCAGCCCGGGCAGCATGGGCCATGTGCACCCCGACCAGGTGGCCGCGGTGCGCGGCTGGGTGCTGCAGGCGGCGGCGCGGGGCGACATCGTCATCTTCGCCGGCCACCACAACTGGCGTTCGCTGGGCCTGCCCACGCGCATCCTGCTGCGCGAGCTGATGGGCCAGCTGTCGCAGCCGCTGGTGTACCTGTCGGCCCACACCCACCGCGGCTTCTGGGCGGTGCACCGGGCGCTGGACCGCCGGCCGCTGCTGGAGCTGAACGTCAGCTCGCTGTCGGACTGGCCGATCGCCTACCGGCGCATCAGCTTCGCCTACGACGAAGAGGCCCGCCGGCTGCTGGTGCGCGGCGAGCTGATGCCCAGCGGCGGCCGGCCGGTGACCGGCGATGCCGCGCTGCTGGCCGCCTGGGAGGCCGAGGCCTGCGCCAGCCTGGGCCCGATCGGCCCCGACTTCAGCCGCTTCGACCGCGAGCTGGTGCTGCGGCAGCGGCAGTCGCGCGGCAGCCTGGTGGAGTGGGCGCTGTCGGCGCTGGCCCCGGTCTGCCCGTCCTGCGAGCAGCCGCTGTACGAACATGCCCAGGCCTACCAGGATGCGCTGCTGGATGCGATCGTGCAGTTCAACAGCCACCTCGCCGACGAGGCCCGCGGCCTGCGCGCGCTGCGCCTGCCCGCCTTCTGCGGCGAGGCCGACTTCCAGGGCTGCGTGCAGGCGCTCAGGCAGGCCCGGGCCGAGGGCTTCGAAGCCCAGGTCGAACTGTTCCGCCGCAAGGCCACGCTGGTGGACCTGCTCGGCTCGCATCTGGATGACCTGGAATCGCCCCGTGCCACCGCCTACATGGCCTGCCGCGCGGTGCACGCCGCGCGCATCGACTTCGAGCTGACCGACGAGGCCCGCAACGCGCACCGCAGCGAATCCAAGCGCCGCCTGGAGCAGTTCTTCCGGGTGGAGGCCAGCGTCGGGATGGACTGATGTCGCCCGTTTGCGCCGCAGCGTCACCCCGCCTGTGGCGGCGCGCTGCCCTTGCACCCTTTCCCCCCACCGCGTGCCTGCACGCCTGCCAACCGAGGAGCGCCACCATGGCCCGACTGCTGAAGACCCTCTCCATCCTGGCCCTGAGCCTGGCCGCCGGCCTGTCGCAGGCCGCCGAACCCACGGCCTGGGACAAGATCAAGTCCTTCGCGCACGACCGCAAGGACGACGCCGTGGCCGAGGGCCAGCGCCTGCTGGCCGCCACCGACGAGAAGATCGCCGCGCTGAAGCAGCAGATCGCCCAGTCCAACGGCGAAACCCGCGCGGCGCATGAGCGCAACATGAAGGACCTGCAGGCCAAGCGCAAGGCGGCGCAGGCCGAACTGTCGAAGATGCAGAAGTCGGCGGCCAAGACCTGGGACGCCACCCGAGAGGGCTTCGCCAACGCCTACAAGGACCTGCACACCGCGTTCGAGAAGGCCACGGCTTCGAAGTGATCGCGCCTCGGCCGCCGCTGCGGCCGCCCGCCACCGCAGCCGCGGGGGCGGGTTCTCCCGGGGCCTGGAAGGCTCAGGATTCAGATCTCACATTTGCGCGCAATTTCATTCATTGAAACCCCGGGAAATCATCAGTCGATCATCATCCGGTCACGTTTTGAAAACTGTGAACTGATCCGTTCCATCTATGCTTTGCGCAACCTGAAGCTTTGCCTCGGCAAGGTTTCATTCGCGTCGTCAACTGTATCTTCAGGTATCAGTTGACTCAATCTGCCAATTCTCGTGGGGTTGGCAGCGATGGAGTTGAGCAGTGCATCGTCATGACACACAAGACCTGCAGCCCAGAGGAGCGGGGCGAGCGGGTTTGCAGTTCCTGAGCCTGGCCATGGGCGCCGCAGCGCTGGTGGCCAGCCTGTCCTTGTCCGAGATCGTGCAGGCCGCCGCGCCTGCGCCGCAGCCGGCCCCCGCGCCGGCCCCGGTGGACGCCCCCCCGGTGCCCGAGGGCCTGAAGGGCATCCCGGTGCCCATGCCCGCCAGCATCGGCGAGTACGTCGCCAGCCAGCCGGCCATCATCCGCCTGGGCAAGGCCCTGTTCTGGGACATGCAGCTCGGCAGCGACGGCAAGACCGCCTGCGCCTCCTGCCACTTCCAGGCCGGCGCCGATCCGCGCACCCGCAACCAGATCTCCCCGGGTTTGAACCGGGTCAATCCCAATCTGACCCCCAATCCCGATTTCTCCTTCCAGCTCGGCGGCCCGAATTACCAGCTGGGGGTGGATGATTTCCCCTTCCACAAATTCTCGAATCCCGGCGACCGAAACTCTCCCGTGGTGCGCACGCACAACGATGTGGCCAGTTCTCAGGGGATATTCAAGAGCCAGTTCGTCGGCGTGACCGCGGGTGCCGTGGCCGATTCGTTCACCCTGTCGGGTGATGCGGTGTACCAGATCAACGGCTTGCAGACCCGTCGCGTCGAGCCGCGCAACACGCCGACGATGATCAACGCGGTCTTCAACTTCCGCAATTTCTGGGACGGCCGCGCGACCTACCTCTTCAACGGCGTGTCGCCCTTTGGCGCGATGGATGCCGCGGCCCGGGTCTACAAGAACACCGGCACCCTGGTTTCCAACGTGCAGCCGGTGCAGATCCGGCTGGAGAAGGCCTCGCTCGCCTCGCTGGCCACCGGCCCCGCGCTGAGCGACCTGGAGATGAGCGCCGCCGGCCGCACCTGGCCGCACATCGGCAAGCGGCTGCTTGCCGCGCGCCCGCTGGTTCAGCAGAAGGTCGCCACCAACGACAGCACGCTGGCCGCCGTGCGCCACAGCACCGGCGTGGGCCTGAACGGCACCTATCTGTCGATGGTGAAGGAGGCCTTCCGGCCCGAGTGGTGGAACGGCACCCAGACGGTGACGATCGCCGGCCAGACCTACTCGCAGGCCGAGGCGAACTTCAGCCTCTTCTTCGGCCTCGCGATCCAGGCCTATGGCGCCACGCTGGTCTCCGACGATTCGCCGTTTGACCGCTACATGGCCGGCAACGCCACCGCGATGAGCGCCGATGCCGCTGCCGGCATGGGCGTGTTCTTCGGCAAGGGCAAGTGCGCCGAGTGCCACGGCGGGGCCGAGTTCACCAATGCCAGCGTGCGCAAGATCCTGAAGGACGGGCCGATGGCGCGCATGGTGATGGGCAACGGCGGCATCGCGGTGTACGACGAGGGCTTCTACAACATCTCGGTCACCAAGACGCTGGAGGACATCTCCAACGGCGCCACCAACCCGGTGGGCCGGCCGATGGCCACCTCGCGGCTGGCGCAGCAGGTCAGCGCAGCGGAGTTCCAGCGGCTGATCGGCATTGCGCCGAACCTCGCGGTCAGCCCGACCGAGCGCATCGCGGTCAATGGCGCCTACAAGACGCCGACGATCCGCAATGCCGAGCTGACCGCGCCGTACTTCAACAACGGCGATTCGCTGACGCTGGAGCAGGTGGTCGACTTCTACAACCGCGGCGGCAACCACTTCCAGAACAACTTCGCCGATGTGGATGCGGAGATCACGCCGCTGAACCTGACCGACACCGAGAAGCGGCAACTGGTGGCCTTCATCAAGGCGACGACCGACGAGCGGGTGCGGTTCGAGCGCGCGCCGTTCGACCATCCGCAGCTGTTCGTGCCCAATGGCCATGCGGTCGACGCGCTGGGCAAGGGCATCAACGATGGCGGCAAGGCCAAGGAGATCTGGATGGAGGTGCCGGCGGTGGGTTCCACCGGCCGCACGAGCCCGCCGGCCTCGTTCGCCGCGACGCTGACGCCGACCCGCTACTTCAGCCTGGTGGCCCAGCATTCCAGCAAGTGCGTGGACCTTCACGGCGGGCTGTATCCAGATGGCACCAACATCCAGCAGTTCAGCTGCCATGGCCGCGACAACCAGCTGTGGCAGGAAGTGCCGGTGGCCGGTGGCTTCCTGCTGCAGAACAAGCAGACCGGCAAGTGCCTGGATGTCAGCGGCATCTCGTTCGCCGATGGCGCCAACATCTACCAGTGGAACTGCCACGGTGGCGCCAACCAGGTGTTCAGCTGGGTGGGTGCGCAGCTCAAGGCCAAGCACTCGGGCAAGTGCGTGAACGTCAGCGGCAACCTGACGACCGACGGCGCCAACATCATCCAGTGGACCTGCACGGCCGCCACCTCGACCGCGAGGAACGACAGGTTCACCAAGCGCTGAGCCTTCGGTTGCCGGCGGTGCGCGGCCCGCGCACCGCCGATCGCGAGACGGCCCCGGATGGCGACAGCCCTCCGGGACCTTCCAGGGCCCGCCGCGGGCCCTCCAGGGCCGTCTGACCTTCAGGCCGGCCGGTCAGCGGCCTCCAGCCGCTGCGGCTCCGCCATTTGGCCTGCCCCCTGCGGCGGGCCGATCAGAGCAGGAAGTCAGCGGCCACCACACTGGTCACGCCGGCCAGTTGCAGCGCCAGATCGGCGACGCCGTCGCCATTGACGTCGCCATAGAGCATCAGGCTGGCGCCGCTGACCGCTGCGATGAGTTCACCCGCATGGTGGGTGAAGGCCACCTTGCCCAGGTAGCTGAAGGCCTGGTCACCCGCGGTGGTGGTGTCCGCATCGATCAGCGACAGGTCGATGCGGTCGAGCTGGCTGCTCTTGAAGTCGGTGATCCGGTCGGTGGCCCCGGCCGCCAGCCCGAGATCGCCCAGCGCATCGAAGCGGAACACATCCGCGCCCGTGCCCCCGGTCAGCACATCCCAGCCGGCTCCACCGTCGAGCAGGTCGTTGCCCTTGCCGCCGTTCAGCGAATCGGCACCCGCGCCGCCGACGATCTGGTTGTCGCCGGAACTGCCGGTGCCGGTGAAGGCCCCGGAGCCGGTGTAGACCAGGTTCTCCAGCGCGCTGCCCAGCGTGTAGGCCGGCAGCGAGGTGCGCACGGTGTCGATGCCACCGCTGTCGGTGATCGCATCGGCCGCGGCATCGACCCCGTAGGTGTCGTTGCCCAGCCCGCCGTTCATGCGGTCGGCGCCGGCTGCGCCATCCAGCCAGTCGTCGCCGGCCCCGCCGGTCAGGCTGTTGGCTAGGCCGTTGCCGATGCCGGTGAAGGCGCCGCTGCCGGTGAACTGAAGGTTCTCCAGTTCGGCGTCGAGCGTGTAGCTGGCCAGCGGGGTGCTGACCGTGTCTGTGCCGCCGCCCGCCGCTTCGGTGATCACATCGGCCGCGTCGCCGACGAGGTAGGTGTCGTTGCCCAGGCCGCCCACCAGGGTGTCGATGCCGGCGCCGCCATCCAACCGGTCCGTGCCATCGCCGCCCAGCAGCAGGTCGGGGCCATCCTGGCCGAAGAGCTGGTCATTGCCGGTGCCGCCATCCAGCCGGTCGGCGCCGGCCGAGCCGCTCAGCGTGTCGTTGCCGCCCTGGCCCTGCAGGTCGGCGGCCGCCATGCCGGCCGCCGCCGCCACCGCGTTGGCCGCGGTGTTCGTCGTCGCCGCGGTGAAGCTGACATGGCCGATGCTGCTGCCGCCGGTCGAGCCACTCAGCGTGTAGTCGAAGCTGCCGGCCGCCGCACTGGCGGTGATCACCAGCTGGCCGCCGACCAGCGCCACCGTCGCGCCGATGGCATTGCCCACGGCGCTGACGGTCAGCACCACGCCGGGCGCGGCGCTGTCGTTGACCAGCAGCACGCCGGCATCCAGCGCGCTGGCCTTGCCGCGCGTGACCAGCAGGGCATCGGCGTCGGCCAGCAGCGGCTGCAGCGCCGCGAGCGTGAAGGCCTGGGTGGCGGCGATGCGGCCGCCCTGGCCATCGACCACCTCATAGCTGAGGCTCACCGGGCCGGATGCCGTCGGCCCCGGATTCAGCGTGAAGCTGCCATCGGGTTGCGCGGTGATGCTGCCCACGCTGCTGACCAGATTGGCCACCGACAGCACATCGCCGTCCACATCCGAGAAGCCCTGCAGCAAGGCCGCTGATGCGATGGCATAGGCACTGCCCTGGGTGCCGCCCGGCAGCACGGCGGTGGCCGAGCCCGTGGGCGCGTCGTTGACCGGCAGGAAGCTCAGGTCCAGCGCCGTTGCCACACTGAGGCTGCCGTCGCTGACCGCATAGCTGAGCGTGCTCGGCCCCGCGTAGTTGACCTCCGGCGTGATCCGGTAGACCCCGGCGGCGGCATCGAAGGCGACGCTGGCGTGGCTGGCGGTCAGCCCACTGACGGCAAGCGCATCGCCATCGACATCCCCCCAGGCCGAGAGCAGCACCGAAGGGGCCACCGCAAAGGCCTGGTCTTCCTCCCCCGCCGGCAGCACCGGCTGCACGCCCACCACCTGCGGGGCATCGTTGACCGGCGCCAGCACGAAGCCCTGGCTGGCCGGCAGGGTGCCGCCCTGACCATCGCTCACCGTGTAGCTGAGCGCCACTGCGCCGTGGTAGTCCGCCTGCGGCGTCACCGTGACGCGGCCATCGGCACCGACGCTGGCGCTGCCGTGGTCGCTGGACACCGAGACGATCGACAGCGCATCACCGTCCACGTCGCTCAGGCCCTGCAGCAGCAGTGGCGCATCGGCGATCCAAGGCTGGTCTTCGCTGCCACCCGGCAACACCGCTGTCGGCGTGCCGGCAGGCGCGTCGTTGACCGCGGCCAGGTTGAACCCCAGGCTGCTTGCGACGCTGCCGCCACGGCCGTCGATCACCGCGTACTGCAGCGTCACCGGACCGTGGGCGTTGGCTGCCGGGGTGATGGTGAAGCGGCCGTCGCCCAGGTCGGCCACGCTGCCGCTGCTGCTGACCAGGCCCGAGACCTGCAGCGCATCGCCATCGGGGTCGCTGAAGCCGGCCAGCAGTTCGGCGGTGCTGACGGTGAAGGGCTGGTCCTCGGTGCCATCGGGCAGCACCGTGGTCGGCGCGCCGACCGGCGCCTGGTTCGGGGTTGCGGTGCTCAACAGGTCGGCGATCGTGAACACGCCGTCATCGAACTGCACCCGCTCCACTTCGCCCAGCGTGTCGATGCCGCTGCCGCCAGGGCCGGTGTTCAGGTCGCGGATCGTGACCGCGCCGGTCAGCGCATCCTGCGTCACCGCATGGCCGGCCCGGGTGCCGGCGATCACGGCCAGGTCGTCGCCGGCATCGCCTTGCAAGGCATCGTCACCGACGCCGCCCTCCAGCCGGTCATCACCGACACCCCCCAGCAGCGAATCTCGGCCGGCACCGCCGACCAGCCGGTTGGCCGTGGCATCGCCCTGCAGCCAGTCGTTGCCCGCGCCGCCGATCGCATCCTCGATGCGCGTCGTCGTCGCCGCGGTCAGGCCGGCGGTGATCGCCGAGACCACGTTGCTGCTGTCGGCGGTGAGCGTCACCACCGCACCGCGGCCCAGCTCGGTGACCAGCGTGGTGTAGAACGATTCGTAGTTGTTGGCGATCGCGAAGATCGGGATGATGTTGGCCGCCTGCAGCGCCGCCTGGACCTGCGGCACGAAGGGGTAGTCCTCGCCCGCACCAGCGCCATCGGCCACCGCATCGCCGTTGTTGGGCGTGGTGATGCCGCCTTGCACGCCATCACCGGCCACGTGGTACGGCGCATCGGTGAACAGCACCACGAAGCGCGCCGAGTCGGGCCGGAAGCCCACGTCGGCCGCATGCAGCGCCAGCTGCATCAGGCCTTCGATCTGGGCCTCGGGCTCGTCATTGCCGAAGCGGATCACCAGGTTGTTGTAGGTGTCGGACAGCAAGGCCTGGTTCGAGGTGAGCACCAGCTCCTGCTGGTAGACCCACTCGCCGACATCGCCGAACGGCGAGACCGGCTTGTCGATGAACGAGGACACACCGAACAGGCTGTTGGCCTGCACCGCATGCAGCGCACCGACGATCTGCGGGATCAGCCCCTGCACCATCGCGATGTCGTCGCCGAACGAGCCGCTCAGGTCCTGCAGGAACTGCACGTCCAGCGGCGAGGCGGTGGTGCCGCCCTGGCCGAAGTCGCAGTCGTGGTCCTCGATGCGGCTGGGCGTGCTGCCGCTCAGGTCGATGTGGCTGTCGCCGGTGGCCTCGCTGGCGTCCAAGGTGTCATGGCCCAGGAAGTCCTCGATGTGCGCGGTCGAGCCATGCACCTTGTAGACGTCGTCGCCGCTGCCGCCGCTCAGCGTATCGATGCCCGCGCTCGCGATCAGTACGTCGTCGCCGTCGCCGGCCAGCAGCAGGTCATCTCCCGCGCCACCATCCATCACGTTGTCGCCGCCATTGCCCGAGACGGTGTTGTTGCCGGCGTTGCCGCTCACGCTGCCGCCGGCGGTGCTGCCGGCCAAGCGCACGTTCTCCACGAAGGCCGGCAGCGGCAGGTCCACCGACACCACCACGGTGTCGGTGCCGCCGCCGTCGGCCTCGATCACCACGTCGCCCAGGTCGTCGATGAGGTAGGTGTCGTCGCCCGCGCCACCCGCCATCGTGTCGGCGCCGCTGCCGCCGTCCAGAGTGTCGTGTCCATCGCCGCCTTCGAGCGAATCGGCTCCGCCCGCGCCGGCCAGCGCGTTGTCCAGCGCATTGCCGACCAGCGTGTTGGCTTCACCGCTGCCGGTGCCGGCGATCACGCCCTCGCCCAGCTCCAGCCGCTCGACCCCGTCGGGCAAGGTCCAGTTGACCAGCGCCAGCACGCGGTCGGAGCCTTCGCCGGCCAGTTCGACGACGGCGTCGCCGGCATCGTCGACGATGAAGGTGTCGTCCCCGCTGCCACCCTCCATCCGGTCCGAGCCGGTGCCGCCATCGAGGCGATCGTCGCCAGCGCCGCCCAGCAGGGTGTCGTTGCCGGCGCCGCCATCGACCTCGTCATGGCCGCCAGCGGCATTCACCCCAGTCCTGGCCGTCCAGCGCCGAGATCACATCGGCGCCCTCGCCCACCACGAAGCTGCCCGAGGCATAACCCGGCCCGATCACGTCATCGCCAAAGCTGCCGTACACATTGGCGTCGGGCCGCCAGTCGGCCGGCGTGAAGAGGGTGTAGACCGATTCGCCCGACCCCGGCGCGCCCAGCACCAGGTCGGCGGTGGCATCGCCGTTCAGGTCGGGCGACAGCGAAACGGTGCTGCCCAGCCGGCTGCCGGCGGCGCCAACGATCTTGGCACCGCCGATGCCTTGCGCGACCTGGGCGAGGTCGATGTCGGCGCTGCCGCCGCCCCAGACCGCGTACACCGCCCCGGCATCCCAGCCGCCTTCGCTGTTGTTCGGCGCGCCGATCAGCAGGTCGGCCACGCCGTCGCGGTTGAGGTCGGCGCCGCCGGCCACCGACAGGCCAGCCAGGTCGCCGGCCGCCTCGGCGCGGATCCGATAACCGCCCGCGCCGAGTGCGGCCAGGTCGATGCCGCTCGTGCCCGACTGGCCCGAACACCACGTAGGCCCGGTCGCTGCCGGGCGCGCCCAGCAGCAGATCGGCGCGGCCATCGGCATTGACATCGCCGATCGCCCCCAGTGCCGCGCCCGCGGCATCGCCCGCCGCGCCCATGATGCGGTAACCCCCGATGCCGGCGGCCACCTGGGCCAGGCTCACCTCGGTGCCGGCGGACTGGCCGAAGACGACATAGGCCGCACCTTCGCCGGCCGCGCCATGCAGCGGTGCGCCGATCAGGATCTCGGCCCGGCCGTCGCCGTTCTGGTCGGCGAGGCTGCCGATCACCCGGCCGATCGCATCGCCCGCCGACTCGCCCAGGATGCGAAAGCCGCCCGTGCCCGCGGCAACGCTGCCCAGGTCCAGCGCGGCGTTGCCGGCCTTGCCGAAGGCCACGTAGACGGCCCCCTGGTCCGCACCCAGCGGGCCATCGACACCGGGCGCCCCGACCAGCACCTCGGCCCGGCCATCGCCGTTCTGGTCAGCGATCGAGGCCACCGCGCTGCCGGCGGCATCGCCTGCGGCCGCGCCCTTCAGCGCATAGCCCTTGCCGTCGCCGTTGAACGGGTCGCCCAGGTCGATGCCGGCGCCCGGCGCGGGGTTCCACAGCACGAAGGCCACACCGGCATCGGCCCGCTGCGCCGACGTCCATGCCGGGTGCGCCGATCAGCAGCTCGCCGATGCCGTTGCCGTTCAGGTCGCCGATGCCCGCTACCGCGGCACCGGCCTGGTCGCCGGCCATCACGCCGTCGATGATGACGTCGCTCACATCGGTGGTCAGCACGGTGGAGGTGCCGCCCGTGGACTGGCCCATGTGGATGAAGACCCGGCCGGCGTCGGTGTTCTTGTCGTCGTCGGCCGCCGCGCCGATCAGCAGATCGGCCAGGCCATCGCCGTTCAGGTCACCCACCGCGGCCGCCCAGGCGGGCGACGGGGCATCGGCCGGCACAAGACCGAAGTCACCCGGCGCGTTGGGGGTCAGGCGATAGGCGTCACCGGCGGACAGGGCATCGGACAACAGGATCTTGGGTGCGGGCATGGACAAACTCCGGAAAGGCAACAGCAGAAGCGGACAGGGCCAGCCCCGCCCCGGCATCGGGCGCCGGGACGGACACCGCATGCCAGTGGCACGCGGATGACCTGGAGGGGGAAGTAGCCCTGGAAGCGGCCTGGCGATGGCGTTGCAGGCCAACGGTCCAATCGAGGACCATGGGCTGCGCATCGGCCTGAGCCAGCGGACCGTGCAGCACGGCCCACCACGATGGGAAGAGCGGAGAGGAAGAGCGGGGAAGGGACCCTGCGGGCCCGGCGCTGGGATGGTGCGCCGCAGGCCGCGGACTCGGGCCAGAGGATGGTCTGCCGCCGAGGTGATGCGAGCATACCCCTATACCCCTTGCGGTTTCTTGTGCTGGCCTTATTCGCACACGCGCGCGCCCGACCGGACCATGGCATCCGGCGGCGATGGCCACCGTCCTCCCTGGCAGGGTTCGCGCGGAGTCGCCCGCTGGCTGCATCCCGGTGGCCGGCAGCGGCGCGGCGCCAACGGGAACCGCCCGCCCGTTCGGCCGGTGACCCGGGGCCTCCCGGAATCGTCTCTATCGACGATGGTCCGCTCGGGCCTGCGCCAAACAATCTGCGGATGAGCAGCGCCGCCACGCCCCCGGGCCAGCCCACCGGCCATCACCCTTCCCGGCCCGTTCGGCCACCCGTTCGGCGACCGCTGCGCCTGGGCAACTTCTCCGGCTACCTGGGCGACCGCTTCACCGCGCTGGCCGAGGTGCTGGACGGCGATCCGGTGGATGTGCTGACCGCCGACTACCTGGCCGAAATCACGCTCGCCAGCCTCGCCGCGGTGCATGCACGCGATGGCCGCAAGGGCTATGTCGACAGCTTCGTCGCCCAGGTGCGGCCGCAGCTGCCGCGCATCGCCGAGCGCGGGCTGAAGCTGGTCACCAATGCCGGCGGCTTCCACCCCGAGGCGCTGGCCGAGCACCTGCGCGGGGCTGATCGCCCAGGCCGGGCTGGACCTGCAGGTGGCGCACCTGGAGGGCGACAACCTGCTGGCCCGCCTGCCCGCCATCCGCGCCGCCGGCCATGCGCTGCCGCATCTGGACACCGGCGAGCCGCTGGCCGCCTGGGTGCTTCGTCCGACCATCCCGAAGGCGTGGTGCCGATCGCCGCCAACGCCTACCTGGGCGGCTGGGGCATCGCCGCGGCGCTGCGCGAAGGGGCCGACATCGTCATCTGCGGCCGGGTCACCGATGCCTCGCTGACCGTCGGCGCCTGCGCCTGGTGGCATGGCTGGGCGATGGACGACTGGGATGCGCTGGCCGGCGCAGTGGTGGCCGGCCACATCATCGAATGCGGCCCGCATGCCACCGGCGGCAACTTCAGCGGCTTCGAGCAGGTGCCGGGGATGCTGAAGCCGGGCTTCCCGATCGCCGAGGTGGCAGCCGATGGCTCGTGCGTGATCACCAAGCACCGGGGCCAGGGCGGGTTGGTCAACCGCGACACGGTGACCGCGCAGCTGGTCTACGAGATCCAGGGCCCGATCTACCTGAACCCCGACGTCACCACGGATTTCAGCGCGCTGCGGCTGGAGCCGGTCGGCCCCGATCGGGTGGCGGTGAGCGGGGCGCGCGGGCTGCCGCCGCCGGCCACCACCAAGCTGGCGCTCTTTGCCGACATCGGCTGGCAGCTGGTGAACACGGTGTTCGTCACCGGGCGCGAGGTGGACGCCAAGATCGCGCTGATCACCGCGCAGCTGCGCGACTGGGCGGGCGCCGGGCGCGTCGATGAACTCGAGGTCACCCGCTTCGGCCGCCCCGACACCGGCCCGGGCGCCACCCAGGCCGATGCCACGGTGGCCGTGCGCATCATGGCCACCTCGCGCGAGGCCGCGCCGCTGAAGGCGCTGGCCGCGGGGCTGAACAGCCTCTACCTCAGCAGCGTGCCGGGCTACCACCTGGACACCGGCGCGCGCCGCGTCTCCGACCCCTGGCCGCGCACCGAGTACTGGCCCGCCGTGCTGCCGGTCTCGCAGCTGCAGCCGGTGGTGGTGCTGGCCGATGGCCGGCGGCTTGCGGTGGCGCATCCGCCCTCGGGGCCGCTGGTGCCGCAGCCGCCGGACGAAGCCCTGCCCGCGGCCCGGCGCGCTGCCGATGCGGGCCTGGACGGCCCGACCCGTTCGGTGCCGCTGGGCACGATCGCCCATGCCCGCTGCGGCGACAAGGGCGGCAACAGCAACCTGGGCCTCTGGGCCCGAGACCCGGTGTTCTGGCCGTGGCTGGCCGAGGCGCTGGACACCACGATGCTCAAGCGCCTCCTGCCCGAGAGCGCCGGGCTCAGCGTGGTGCGCCACACCCTGCCCGAGCTGCAGGCGGTGCACTTCGTGATCCGCGGGCTGCTGGGCCGCGGCGGCTCCAGCAACCTGCGGGCCGACCAGGCCGGCAAAGCGGTGGGCGAGGCGGTGCTGGCCAAGGCGGTGGACGTGCCCATCGCGTTGCTGGAGCGGCAGGCCGTCGGCGCCAGCCAGGCTTGATCGGGTCGGCCGAAGGACTTCCTCCCATGAACGGCAGCCCGAAGCCTTCCCCCATGCAGGCCGAGACCCAGGCCGCCGCCCCGCCAGCAACCTCGCCAGCCATCCCGCCTTCATCGGGCCCGCTTGCCGGCATCCGCGTGCTCGACATCACCGCGGTGGTGCTCGGGCCGCTGGCCACGCTGGCGCTCGCCGACTTCGGCGCCGATGTGATCAAGATCGAGGGCCCCGAGGGCGACCTGATGCGGCGCAACGGCATCACGCTCAAGCCCGGCATGAGCTCGATCTTCCTCGCGCTCAACCGCAACAAGCGCTCGGTCTGCCTGGACCTGAAGACGCCCGAGGGCCTGGCCGCGATGCGGCGGCTGATCGCCGGGGCGGATGTCTTCGTGCACAACATGCGGATCTCGGCGATCGAGCGGCTGGGGCTGGGGTATGCCGCGGTGGCGGCGCTGAACCCGCGCATCGTCTACGCGGTGGCCACCGGCTTCGGCCAGGGCGGGCCCGACCGCGACCGGCCGGCCTTCGACGACATCATCCAGTCGGCCTGCGGGCTGGTGGACATCGCCTCGCGCGGCCACGATCGGCCCGACTACGTGCCCAGCCTGATCGCCGACAAGACCACCGGCATGGCGCTGGCGCAGGCGGTGCTCGCGGCGCTCTTTCACCAGCAGCGCACCGGCCAGGGCCAGTTCGTCGAGGTGCCGATGCTCGAGACCATGGCCGCCTTCACGCTGGCCGAGCACCTGGGCGGCCTGAGCTACCGGCCGGCCGCTGGCCCTGCGGGTTATCCCCGGCTGCTGGAAGGCGGCCGGCGACCCAGCCGCACCCGCGACGGCTGGGTGACGATGCTGCCCTACACCGACCGCCACTGGCAGGCCTTCTTCGAAGGCTGCGGCCGGGCCGACCTGGTGCAGTGGCTGCAGGTCGCCGACCGCAGCGACCGCAATGCCCACAACCGCGCGCTCTATGCGCACCTGGCCGAGATCACGCCGCTGCGCAGCACCGCCGAGTGGCTGGCGGCCTGCGATGCGCTGGACATCCCGGCCTCGCCGATCTACGGCCTGGATGACCTGCCGGATCATCCGCAGCTGAAGGCCACCGGCTTCTTCGAGCCTGCCGAGCATCCGGCCGTCGGCCCGATCCGCCAGATGCGGCCGGCCACGCAGTTCTCGGCCACGCCGGCCGCGATCCGCCGGCCGGCACCGCTGCTGGGCGAACACACCGACGAGGTGCTGGCCGAAGCCGGGTTCACCGAGGCGCAGCGGCGTGGCCTCGCGTCCGCGGTGGCCGGGAACCAGGCACATCCGCATTGAGGCAATGCTGCGGCCAGTCGCATCGCGCCGAGCGACGCGGCCAGTGCTTCGGAAGTGCCGGCCGTGAGTCGGTCTGCATGAGGCGCTACCGCAGCGCTTGAAGACCTCAACGCCGGATTCGCATTGACCTCAACGCCAGGCGTGGTCGACGGTGACGACGCCCCGAACCTCATCACCCTCGTTGCTGGGCGGAGGCCGGAACCGGCAGGTGGCATAGGTGCTCAGGGCCAGCGCGTCCAGCCGCGGATTGCCGCTGCCGCGCTCGACGCGCGCATGTTCGACCCAACCGTCGCGTGTCAGCGTCAACACCAGCCTCGAGGCCAGCTGAGGGGCCTCGCCTGACGGCGCGGTGAGGCGCTCGGGTGCACAACCGGTGGCCGTCGAAGCTGCCACGGCCATCGTGCGCGGCGAATCGACGATGCGCCAGACGTACTCCACCCGTGCCACCGACTCGACAGGGCCGTCCGGACCCTTGAATGGCAGGAACCTGCACTGGCGCAGGGCCTCCAGCGCCGCCTCGTCGAGCCGAGCATGGCCACTCGAGCGCGCAACCCGCTCGCGCAGAACGGCGCCCTTGGCGTCGACGTGGAACATCAACAGGACCTTGCCTTCCTCGTTCGCTGCGATCGAGGCCGCTGGGTACGCCGGTTGCGCACAGCTGGATCCGTCGACGGTGGCCCGCTTGAACGGCGGCGACGGCCAGCCAACCTCCTGGGCATCCGCCATCGGCATGGCCGCCAGAGCGAAGCTGATCACAACCACAATGCGATTCAAGCCCATGGCGTGGCTCACTTGGAAGGGACTCAGCCACATTAGCATGTCCGCGTGCCACGCGCGTCAGGGCCGGTTTGCTGCGACCAAACTTTGCATGTGGTGGTGGCGTGACGGCAGGCTCGACGTCGCCTGGCCGGGGCCGGCGCTGCTGCTCAACACCGGAAGCGCGGGCCTGGCGGCGCCGGCCCTGAATCCGCCCGGGCGCGTAGCCACCCAGGCCTCCTTGAGTCGCTCAACTTCAGGGCAAGGGTACGGGAGTGGGTCCGGACGTTGGCACGGGGATTGGGTACGCAGTAGGCGCCGCGTGCAGACCAGCCACGACTGCCGAGGGCACCACGCTGGCGCACAGCGCCCCGCGAAGGTCCAGCGAGGCGGCAGCGCCAGCGTTGCTGGAGAGCGTTCTCCACGGACTTGACCGGAGCTCAACGCCAGACGCCGGCCGGAGGCCGCGCCATCGCGCACGCGACAGCGCCGGCCGGCGCCTGGTGTACCGTCTGGTCCTCTTCGCTTCCTGCGCAAGGGCAGGCCCCCGGCCGCCGGCATCCCCATGACCGCTTCCCGCCTGCCCCGGATCGCCAACGAACTGGACCTGCTGGACGAGTGGGTGCGCCTGCGCGATGCCCGCCTGATCGAGCTGGGCTGCGGCGCCGCACGCTTCGGGCGCGAGCTGCTGGACCGCCATCCGCAGGCCAGCCTGGTCGGGCTGGAGGTGGACGAGCGCCAGCATGCGCTGAACCTCGCGGCACCGGCGCCGCGCCTGCAGTTCGTGCTGGCCGGCGCGCAGGCGATCCCCTTCGACGGCGGGCGCTTCGACGGCGCGCTGATGCTGAAGTCGCTGCACCATGTGCCGGTCGGGCAGATGGATGCGGCGCTTGCCGAGATCGCGCGGGTGCTGCGGCCCGGCGGCTGGCTCTACGCCAGCGAGCCGGTGTTCGAAGGCGCCTACAACGAGATCATCCGGCTCTTCAACGACGAGCAGCGGGTGCGCGCCGAGGCACAGGCCGCGCTCGACCGGGCCGAGGCCTCGGGCCGCTGGTTGCGCGCCGCGCAGCAGCGCTTCCTGTTGCCGGTGCGCTTCCGCGACTTCGCGGAATTCGAGCAGCGGGTGATGCGCCCGAGCTTTGCCGACCACCGCATCGATGCGGCGATGGTCGAGCGCGCGCGGGAGCGCTTCGCGCCGCACCTCGGGCCGCAGGGCGCCGAGTTCGAGGCGCCGATGGTGGTGCGGCTTTTGCGCAAGCGCACGGTGGAAGCCCGCTGATCGCCGGCCCCGGCGCACCGCCGGGCCCTGGCTGACACCCCCAAAGGGGGGATGAAGAACCGCTCAAGCGGGCCGATGGCGGGCCGAAAACCCCGACAGACGCCCCGCAAACCGATGCGAGTTCCCCCCGCCGCCACCCGCGCCCCCTCGGGCCTGAGCATCCGCTCGGTCGAGGAGAGCAGCCCCGTGGGCGCCATGATCGACCTGGCGGCCCGGATGCGCAACGTCTGGCGGGACAACGCGATCGCCGAGGCCGAGCGCCGCCGGATGCTGCAGGGCCTGGCCGAGCAGGCCGACCGCATCCTCGACGGCCTGAGCAGCGACCGCGACCGGCGCCGGCTGCGCGAGATGATCGACCGCGTGGCGAGTTCGTCCGAGCCGCAGGCCCCCGCAGCCGCTGCCTCGGCGCCGGCGGCCGAGGCCGATGCCGGCCTGGATGCCGGCGGCGCCTCGGGCAACGAAGCCGCGCTGGCCGCGCAGATCCAGGCCGCCGCCGAGCCCTCGCCGGCCACGCCCAGGCCCGAACTCACCTATTCGGCCGAGGGCGAGGCCTCGCCCGGCGAACGCCCGCTCGGTCGTGCGCTAAACGTCTACGCCTGAGCCACCACCGGCCGGGCTGTCCGCCACCGCACCCGGCGCCGGGCCCGGGGCCGCTGGGCGCGGGCCCGCTCAGACGGTGCGCCGCAGCGCCTCGAAGAAGAGTTCCGACTGCAGCCGCTCGCCCAGCGTCTGCTCGCACACCCGGCGGGCCAGGTCGTCGGCCACCGGGGCCAGCGGGCGGCCGGTGGACATCGCCAGCACCTGGGCCTGGCAGGCGCGCTCCAGGTAGTACAGGTCGTCGTAGGCATGGTCCATGCGCGGGCCGCAGACCACCACGCCGTGGTTGCCGAGGAAGGCCACCTCGGCTCGGCCCATCGCCGCGGCGATGCGCTCGCCCTCCCCGGCATCCAGGGCCAGCCCGTTGTACTGCGCATCGACCGCGATGCGGCCGTGGAAGCGCATCGCCGTCTGCGACAGCCGGGTGTCGAGGGCGCGGTCGGTGATCAGCGTCAGCGCCGTGGCATGCGGCATGTGGGTGTGCAGCACGCAGGCATGGCCGCACAGGCGGTGGATGGCGGCGTGGATGTGCATCGCCGTGGGCTCCACCGGATGCCGGCCGGCCAGGCGCCGGCCCTCGGCATCGACCACCACGATGTCCTCGGCCTGCACCTCGCGCCACAGCAGGCCGCGCGGGTTCAGCAGGAAGCGGCCCGAGCGGTCGGGCAGCTCCAGGCTGAAGTGGTTGCACACCCCTTCGGCGAGCCCATGGTGGGCGGCGGCGCGCAGCGCCAGCGCCAGGTCGGCCTTCAGGCGGGTCAGCTCGGGCGAGTCGAAGGCCAGGGCGGCGGTCATGGCGGGTCTCCTGCCGGGTTCGGGCCCCGCCGGGCGGGCGCGGGCCATCGGGCTGCATGCTAGGGCGTCCGGCCGCGGGGCGGTGCGGCGGCGGTGTGCCCGGCCGTGCGCCGGCCCTTGCAGACCCGCACCGGGCGCCGGTCATCCGCTCGATGGACACGACGGCGCGCCCGGGCGCGGCGGTTCGCAGCTTTGGGGCTGCGCCGCGGGCGGTGTGGTGCTACGGTCCGGCCTCCACCTGCCGCCCCTGACGGGAAGCCGATGCCCGCCCCAGCCCAGCCCGAGGTCTTCGTCAGCTACAGCCACCACGATGCGCCGTGGCGCGACCGGCTGATCCCCGACTTCATGCCCACCACCGCGGGCAACTGCCGGATCTGGTCGGATGCGCGGCTGCGCGCCGGCGATGCCTGGGCCGAGGAGATCGACCGCCGGCTGGAGCGCTGCACCGTCGCGGTGCTGCTGACCAGCCCGAAGTTCCTGGCCTCGCGCTTCATCGGCGAGCGCGAACTGCCGCGCATCCTGCAGCGCGCCCGCGACGGCTCGCTGCGGCTGGTGTGGATCCCGATCGCGCTGGGCGCGGCCGAACTGCAGGCCCAGCAGCCCGCGCTGGCGGCGATCCAGGCCGCGGGCCTGCTCAAGGAGCCGCTGCCCGCCGAGCCTTGGGGCCTGGGCGAAGAGCGCGTCTTGCAGTTGCAAGAGCGGCTGCGCGAGGCTCTGCAGGCCGCGGTCGACCCGCTGGGCGGCGAGCTGGCGAAGTTGCTGGCCAAGCGCTACACGCTGCGCCAGCGGCTGGGCGAGGGCAACCGGGCGACGGTCTACCGCGCGCACGACCGCATGCTGGCGCGCGATGTGGCGATCAAGGTGCTGAAGGATCCCGAGCAGCAGCGCCGCGAGGCCTTCATGGCCGATGTGCGGCGGGCGATCCAGCTGTCCGAAGAGCCCAACTTCATCAACCTGTACGACTGCGCGCCCGACCACACGCTGGCCTTCTGCGTGCAGCAGATGGTGGAGGGCCGCACGCTGCGCGACCGCCTGGCCGAGCTGCCGGCCGACCGGCCGCTGCCGGTGGCGCTGCTGCGCGACATCTTCACCAAGCTCACGCGGGCCATCGCCCGCGCCCATGCGCGCGGCGTCACCTATGGCAACCTGAAGCCGGGCAACATCATCCTGGACGCCGAGGACGAGCCCTTCATCCTGCCGGTGGGCCGGCGCCGCGACGAGCCGCGCGACGAGCGGCGCATTCAGGCCCTGGTCGAGCGGCTGGGCCGGGCCCGCGAGCAGCAGGCCGAGGCCCCGGCCGCCGATGCCGAGGACCTGGCCTACCTGGTGCCCGACCAGTTCGGCGACCCGGTGCAGCCGGTCGATCCGACGCGGGTGGACCAGTACATGCTGGGGCTGATCGGCTGGCAGATGGTCACCGGCCAGCGGCCGCAGGCGGTGGCCGAGCCGCGGCGGCTGCTGGAGCTGGGGCGCGGCGCGTTCCGCGAGCTGCCGCCGATCCGCACGCTGCGACCGCTGGCCCCTCGGCGGCTGGAGGCGCTGCTGGCGCGCATGACCGCGCGCCGCGCCCGCGAGCGCTTCGACGACCTGAAGGCCGTCGTGCGCGAGCTCGATTCGATGCCCGACCTGGGGCTGCTGGTGGTGCTGGACAGCTGGCGGCGCATCGTCGCCGACCCGCAGGCCGAGCAGCGGCTCTTTCGCCGGTTCTATGAGCGCTTTCTTGCGCGCGCACCGCAGGCGCGGGCGCATTTCGCGCACTTCGGCGAGGCCGACTGGCCGCGCCAGCACCAGCTGCTGAAGGAGGCGGTGCTGCTGCTGATCGCCTTCCACCAGCAGGCCGACGGCGATGCCGAGCCGCATGTGCTGAGCCGGCTGGCGGCGAGCCACCGCCAGATCCCGGCCCGGCTCTACGACCCCTTCCGCGAGGCGCTGATCGACAGCCTGTGCGGCGACCCGGCCGACGACCTGGAGCCGGCCGACCCGCTGTGCCGCAGCGCGCGCGACCGCGACGCGCTGGAGGAGCAGTGGCGTGCCGCGCTGGAGCCAGGCATCCGCTGGCTGGCCGCGCAGAGTGGGCGCTAGGCGGCTGCCGGGCCGACGTCGGTTACCCGGCAGCCGTGCGGTTGCCGGCCCCGGCCTGCCGGCTCAGTCCGCTGGCTCGGCCAGGTCCGGCTGCGGGTAGTAGGGCCGCTCGCCCAGCGCATCGACCCGCGCCCAGAATGCCGGTCCGGCGGCCAGCCCGCGCTCGTTCTTGGGCGCGGCCTGGCGCCACATCGCCCAGGAATCGGGGTGCAGCGCGGTGGCCTGGGCGAACTGCGCCTGGCCTCGGCCTCGCGGCCCTGGCGGCTCAGGTGCTGCCCGAGCCTGAAGCGCGCATGCGCCTCGGCCACCGCCTCGTCGGGCACCGGCATGCGGGCCGCCGCCTGCCGCTCATCCAGCGCGTTGGGGCTGGCCGCGCCGTGCCGGGCCCAGTGGCGCACCGCATCCAGGTAGCGGTTGCGCAGCCGCAGCCGCTCGGCCAGCAGGTCCTCGCTCATCGCGCCGGTCTGCCGGTTCATCGAGCGGAAGCCGTCGGACGAACCCGCGGTCTCCGGCGGACGCACGATGCGGCCGGTCTCGTCGATCCACACCGCCTGCGGCACGTTCACCAGGTGGTACAGGTCGGCCACATGGTGCTGCTCGTCGATCAGGCACGGGTAGCTCGGGCGCGCGGCCTCGATCCAGGGCCGCGCGGCCTCGGCCTTGTCCAGCGCCACCGCCACCAGGGTGAAGGCCTGGTCGGCCAGTTCATCTGCCAGCGACTGCCACACGGGCAAGTCCAGCCGGCAGCCTCACCAGCTCGCCCAGGTGGCAAGCAGCACCTTGCGGCCGCGGAAGTGAGACAGCCGGCGGGTTTCGCCCTGCAGGTCGGGCAGCTCGAAGTCGGGCGCCTGCAGCGAGCCCAGCGCCTGCGCCCGCTGCTGCGCGCCGGTGCCCAGCACCCAGGTGCTGCCGGCCGCGTCGCTGACCACCGGCTGGCCGCTGCGGCGCCACATCGCGGCCAGGTCGAGCCGGTCGCCGCGCACCAGTTCGCCGCGTGCGGCCGGCGGCAGCGGCAGGCACAGCTCGCCCTGGCACAGCCCCTCGGGCTTCCAGGTCCAGCCGGTGGCCGCTTCGATGGCGGCGGCATCGAGCCACAGCCGGCCGTCGCCGGTGGCCTCGCCCGCGCAGAGGGTCTCGCGCTGCTCATGCAGGAGGGTGATCGTCAAGGGGGCTCCTCGGTGGGTTCGGATCGGGCGCCTGGCCAGCCGCGGCATGCGGGCATGCGCCCCGCGGCGAGAATGCCGACCCGTGCCGGCGGACTCTGTCACATCCCGCCGGCCGCCGCCGGGCCGGTGCCTCTTCGCCCCCGACGCTCGATCACGCCCGACCGAAGCCCGACAACGCCCCAAGGCTCCCAGGGCGCTGACCAACCCCGCCACCCGATGCCCGCTGCCGCTGCCCCAGCCCACGCCCATTCGCCCCTGCCCCGCCGGCTGCCGCCGCTCCCCAGGATGCTGCCGACGATGCTGCCGGCGGCGGCGGCGGCGGTGGTGCCGAAGGTGGTGGCGATCCTGCTGGCGGCGCTGCTGGGCCTGGCCGCCTCTGCAGCGCAGGCCCAGGCGCAGCCGCCGCTGCGCGTGGCCACCTGGAACCTGGGCTGGCACCTGGATGCGGCGCAGACCCGCAGCTGGGCCGAGGCCTGCGGCCAGCCCTTCGCGCTCGATCCGAAGGACCAGCTGTGGAAGCCCTCGGCCCAGGGCGATCGCAGCGGCTGGTCGCTGTCCTGGGGCCGCAATGCGCCGATCGCCTGGAGCATCGACCGCATGCCGCCCTGCGACGTCTACCGCGACGGCCCGCAGAACCTGGCGGTGACCGAGGCCGCCGATGCCACGCGGCGGCGGCAGATCCGCACCATCCTGGCCGAGCGGGTGAAGGCCGACGTGATCGCCTTCCAGGAGGTGAGCGGCGCGGCCTCGGTGCGCGAGGTGCTGCCCGAGGGCGGCGCCGGCTACGAGGTCTGCAGCTACGAGGGCCACAAGGTGCAGCGGCTGGCGATCGCCTGGAAATCGGCGCTGGGCAAGCTGCGCAGCTGCGAGGTCTACTGGCCGCTGTCGCTGCCGCAGATGCCGCCCAAGGACCAGCCGCGGCCCGGGCTGGCGCTGACGCTGGAGGTGGGCGGCAAGCTGCTGCGCATCCTGACGCTGCACCTGAAGTCCTCGTGCGTCTCGCCGCTCGAGGAAGGCCCGCCCGCGGGCCGCGGGCAGCTCGACGGCGACGAGCCCAACTGCCTGGTGCTGCAGGCCCAGGTGCCGGCGCTGGAAGCCTGGATCGAGCAGGCCACCACCGCCGATGCGCCGGCGGCGGTGGTGGTGCTGGGCGACTTCAATCGCAGCCTCGCGCATGAAGCGGCCGAACCCGCGACGATGCCGGTGCGCGCCCAGGGCCGGGCCGATGCGCCGCACCAGCCCGGCGTGCGCAGCCGCAACCTGTGGCGCGAGGTGAACGACGGTGCGCCGCAGGCCTCGCAGCTCACCCTGCTGGAGGCGCATTGCCCCGACGGTGAAGGCGCCGAGGCGCTGTGCACCGCGGCCCGCCAGCGCCGCCTGAGCCGCGAGGAGTACCAACGCCTGGGCGCGCCCCCGGCGCTGGGCTGCCGCAACCCGGTGGGGCTGGACTACATCGTGCTGGGCGCCCGCGCCCGGGCCACCGGCCCGGCGGTGAAGGTGCCGCTGGGCCTGATGGGCCGCAGCAACGGGCCCACCGCCAACCGGCCCGATCCGCTGCTGGCGGTCTCGGACCACTGCCCGCTGGTGGCCGAGATCCGCCTGCCGCCCTGACCGGCGCCGGCTGCGGCGAAAGCAGACCCTGCAGACACTGCAGGCCCGGCGATCGGAGGACGCTGACGCGCGGTGCAACCCCTAGGCCGGAGCCCTCGGTTTCCCGATGGCCCCTGCACGCCGATGCGGCCCGCAGGTCAAGATGCAGCCGGTCGGTCGTCCGGCCCCGATGGAGCAGTACCCATGAACCCGCACACCCCTGTCAGCAGCCTGGCCCCACAACGCCCTGGTGCGGCCCGCGGCTCGCCCGCCGGTGGCCTCCGCCGCCCGCCGCTCAGCCGCCTGGCGGCCGCCGCGCTGCTGGCGGCCTGCGGGCCGGTGATGGCGCTGCCCTTCATCATCGGCACCGGCTCCACCGTCACCGCCGGCCAGACCCTGGGCCTGGGCGAGACCGGCAGCATCGCGCTGGGCGGCGCGCTGCAGGTGGGCGGCGGCACCGTGGCCGTCACGATCACCGGCAACAACGCCACGCTGGACAACCTGGGCAGCGTGCTGCAGACCGGCACCGGCCGCGCGGTGCGCGCCAACGTCAGCGTCAACGGCCTGGTGATCAACAACGGCAGCAGCAGCAATGCCACCGCGCTGATGCGCACCGCCGATGCCGACGTGATCCAGATGAACCAGCCGATTGGCGGCATCACGGTGGACAACTACGGCCAGATGATCTCGCTGAACGCCTCCAACGGCGGTGCGCAGGTGCTGGACCTCAACGCCGTCACCTCGTCGTCCACGCTGGTGATCAACCGCGGCACCGGCCTGATCCGCGCCAGCGAGGCCGATGCGATCCGCCCCGGCGTCAATGGCGAGGTGCGCAACGCCGGCATCATCGAGTCGCTCACCACGCTGGGCTCCAGCTCGGATGCGATCGACGGGCAGAACAACTCGGGCATCCAGGTCTTCAACCTCAACGGCGGCCAGATCAACGGTGGGCGCAGCGGCATCGCCGGCGGCCAGCTGAACGCCGGCAGCGCCTACACGATGCGCATCGAGAACGCCACGGGCGGCACCATCCGCGGCAACAACGGCGCGGGCCTCAACTTCGACGGCTTCAACAACCTGCAGGTGGTCACCGTCATCAATGGCGGGCTGATCGTCGGCAACGGGGTCAGCGGCGATGGCGACGGCGTCGACGTCGACGGGCCGGTCGCGCTGACCAACACCGGCACCATCCGCTCGTCCAATGCCTTCAGCGCCATCGCCGCGGGCGTGGCGCTGAGCGAGGCGATCTCGGTGGGCGGCGGCACCATCACCAACTCGGGCCTGATCGAAGGCCTGGTCGCGCCGGGCAACACCAATGCGGTGGGCCGCGGCATCTCGCTGGTGGGCAACGACATCACCGCCGGACCCAACGCCGGGCAGCGCGAGGCGATCTACAGCAACGCGCTGGTGACCAACCAGAGCGGCGGCGTGATCCGCGGCCAGAGCGACTCGGCGATCCTGGCCGGCGGCATCACCGGCAGCGGCCGCACGGTGGAGATCCGCAACGAGGCCGGTGCGCAGCTGGTCGGCGGCGGCACCGCCAATGCGGCGGTGCGGGTGACCAGCGACTATGTCGTCACCTTCACCAACAGCGGCCTGATCGACGGCAGCTCCAGCGGCAAGGCGCTGCAGCTGGGTTCGGGCGCGGGCACGGTGATCATCCAGGGCGGCTCGGCCAGCGTGCTGGGCGGCATGGACGGCGGCACGAGCGGCCTGAGCACCCTGCGCATGACGCCCGGGGCCAGCCAGGGCTTCAGCTATGCCGGGGCGATCAGCAACTTCCAGACGGTGGTGGCCGAAAGCGGCACCGTCACCCTCAGCGGTGTCAGCAGCTACACCGGCGCGACCCGGGTGCTGGCCGGCGCCACGCTGCGGCTGGATGGCGCAGGCCGCCTGGCCGCCGGCAGCACGCTGGAGCTGCAGGGCGGCCTGCTGGCGCTGCTGAACGCGGCCGGCCAGAGCGCCAACAGCTTTGCAGCGCTGAGCCTGGCCGGCGCCTCGGCGATCCAGCTCGGCAGCGCGACGCTCAGCTTCGCCGCGCTGGCGAGCGTGGCCCCGGGCGCCAGCCTGGCGCTCACCGGCTACGACGCCGCCAACGGCTTCGCGATCCGCTTCCTGGGCGACCAGCTGGCCAATGCCAGCTTCCAGTCGATGCTGGGCGCGACCACGGTCAACGGCCTGCAGGCCACCGCCAGCTTCGACGGCCTCTACACCAACATCGCCGCCGTGCCCGAGCCGGCCAGCGCCGCGCTGCTGCTGGCCGGCGGACTGGGGCTCGCCGGCTGGCGGCGGCTGAAGCAGCGGCGCTGAACGGCCGGCTGCGGCCGGGCGCTTGCGCTTGCGGCGCCTGACGCGCCGGGTGAGCGGACGCTCAGCGGCCGAACCGACGTCCGCGGCGTCAGGCCGCGGGCCCCAGCACCGCCATCGTCAGCCGCGAGATGCAGGTCAGCCGACCTTCATCGTCCACCAGTTCGATCTGCCAGACCTGGGTGCTGCGCCCGCGGTGCAGCGGCCGCGCGGTGCCGGTCACCCAGCCCGTGGTGGCGCTGCGGATATGGTTGGCGTTGATCTCCAGCCCCACCACGCGGGTGCCGGGCGGGGTGGACAGCGCCGCGCCGTTGGAGCCCAGCGTCTCGGCCAGCAGCACCGAGACACCGCCATGCAGGATGCCCGCCGGCTGCAGCGTGCGCTCGTCCACCGGCACCCGGGCGGTGATGAAGTCGTCGCCCAGGGCGAGAAACTCGATGCCCAGCCGAGACACCGCGGTGCCTTGATGCAGCGCGCTCAGCTGCTCCAGGGTGAAGGGTCTTTGCCAGATCGCGGCCATGCCGGTCCTCTTGCTGCGGTCGATGCCGCAGTGTCGCGCAGGCCCCCAGGCCCGCCGACCCGTGGGCGACACCGGGCCCACAGCCCCGCCACCGGCCCGATTGGGCACAGGCCCGACGGCCCCGCCGCCGGCCCGATAGCATCGCGCCCTGCCAGAAGGCGGCCGAAGCCGCACCGCCCGCATCCCCTGAAGGAGACCCTGATGACGAACCTGGACCGTCGCGCGCTGATCGGCGCGCTTGCCCTTGCGCCGCTGGCCGCCCGTGCCCAAGCGGGCTGGCCGTCGAAATCGGTGCGCATCGTCGTGCCCTTTGCCGCGGCCGGCACCACCGACCTGCTGGCGCGCGCGCTGGCGCCCGAGCTGTCCAAGGCCTTCGGCCAGTCGGTCGTGGTGGACAACAAGCCCGGTGCCGGCGGCAACCTGGGCGCCTCCGAGGTGGCCCGCTCGGCGCCCGACGGCCACACCCTGCTGATGGGCACGGTGGGCACGCATGCGATCAACGTCTCGCTCTACCCCAAGCTGCCGTACGACCCGGTGAAGGATTTCTTGCCGGTCACGCTGGTGGCCGGTGTGCCCAACGTGCTGGTCATCAACCCCGCCACCGCCGAGCGGCTGAACGTGAAGTCGGTGCCCGACTTCATCCGCGCGCTCAAGGGCAACCCCGGCAAGCTGAACATGGCCAGCTCGGGCAACGGCACCTCGATCCACCTGTCGGGCGAGCTCTTCAAGTCGATGACCGGCACCTTCATGGTCCACATCCCGTACCGCGGCTCGGGCCCGGCGCTGGTGGACCTGATGGCCGGGGCGATGGACGTGATGTTCGACAACCTGCCCTCGGCCCTGCCGCACATCAAGAGCGGCCGGCTGAAGGCGCTGGCCGTCACCAGCGCGGTGCGCTCGGCCGTGCTGCCCGACCTGCCGACCATCGCCGAAGCCGGCGGCCCGGCGCTCAAGGGCTACGAGGCCAGCTCCTGGTTCGGCCTGCTGGCACCGGCCGGCACGCCGGCCGACATCGTCTCGCGGGTGCAGGCCGAGACCGCCAAGGCCCTGGCCACCCCCGCGCTGAAGGAGCGGCTGCTCGCCGCCGGCGCCATCCCCAGCGGCAACACGCCGGCCGAGTTCACCCAGTTCATCGAGGCCGAGACGGCCAAGTGGGCCAAGGTGGTGAAGACCTCCGGCGCCAAGGTGGACTGAGCCGCCCCCGCGGCATGAAGCCGGGCTTGTGCCCGGCCGCCCCGCTAGCCTGAACCCGCCCTGGCCCGGCGCAGCCGGTCCAGCGCGCTGCGCACCAGGCCGGCGATGCCGTTCGGGAACAGACACAGGAAGACGATCAGCACCACGCCGTAGATCACCGGCGTGTTCGAGGTGTTGAGCGTCCTGGCCGAGGCCCCGACCACCAGGAAGATGCCCTGCAGGCAGATCGCGCCATACAGCGCGCCGCTCAGCGAGCCCAGCCCGCCCAGCGCGATGCCGATCAACAGGCCGAAGGACAGGAAGAGCCCGAACATGCCGGGCGCCACGTACCGCATCGACAAGGCCGCCAGCCCGCCGGCCAGGCCGACCAGCATCGTGCTGATGCCGAAGATCGCCGCCTTGTAGAGCACCGCGTCGATTCCCATCGACTGCGCCGCGATCGGATGGTCGCGGATCGCGATGGCCGCCCGGCCGATGCGCCCGCGCAGCAGGTTCACCATCATCGCGAAGGCCAGCACCAGCACCAGCAGGGCCAACAGGTAGATCCACTGGTCAAAGCGCAGCGGCAGCCCGAGCGGCACGGCGGGCTCGTCGATGCCCAGCCCCTGGGTGCCGCCGGTCCAGTGCTCCACGACCTTCCACTTGGCCAGCGTCGGCAGCACCGCCCCGATGGCGAAGGTGGCCATCGCCAGGTGCATCGGCCGCAGCCGCAGCACCGGCAGGCTGAACAGGAAGCCGATGCCCAGGCAGATCAGGCCCGCCATCGGCACCGCGGCCCAATGCGCGACATCGGCATACACCACCAGCAGCGCGGTGGCATAGGCGCCGATCGCATAGAAGGCGCCATGGCCCAGCGAGATCTGCCCGTTGTAGCCGACCAGCAGGTTCATGCCGATCAGCGCCAGCGCATAGATCAGGATGTTGGTGAAGCGAAAGAGCTGGAAGTCGGTGGCGAACCAGGGCACCGCGGCCAGCGCCGCCAGCAGCGCGGCCAGGCCCAGCCTCGGCCAGATGGCCGCGGATGCGCGCGGCGGCGGGGCCGGTCGATCGACCGGGGCGGAAGCGATCGGCGCGGCCATCAGCTTGACCTCATCGGCGCGACCTCATCAGCACGACCTCATCGGCGCGAGCCCATCGGCGCGCCCTCATCAGCGCGCCATGTGGCTTGCCAGCACCGGAAAGAGCTTGACCAGCCCGTCGGCCATGATCTCCACCGCCAGCGCGGCCAGGATCAGCCCCATCAGCCGCGTCATCACGTTGATGCCGGTGCGGCCCAGCCACTTGGCGATCGGCCCGGCCGCGCTGAAGGCTAGGAAGGTGGCCACGCCCACCACCACGCCATAGCCCACCAGCACCGCCAGCTCCCACCAGTGGCGGGTGCGCTCGGCATAGATCACCATGGTCGAGATCGTCGCCGGGCCGGTCAGCAGCGGGATGGTCAGCGGCACCACCGCGATGCTGGCGCCGGCATCGACCTTCTGGTCGCCTTCGCTCACATCGGTGGGCTTGGTCTCGGCCTGCTGGGCATTGAGCATCGCCAGCGAGCTGGTCAGCAGCAGCATGCCGCCGCCCACCTGGAACGAGGCGATCGAGATGCCGAAGAACTCGATGATCTTGAGCCCCGCCAGCGCGCTGGTGGCGATCACCACGAAGGCGGTGAAGGCGCTGACGCGGATGGTGCGCCTGCGCTGCTCGCGGTTGAAGGTCTGCGTGAAGTGGATGAAGAACGGGACGCACCCGATCGGGTTGACGATCGCCAGCAGCGCGATCAGCGGCTTGAGCAGGTCCATGGCGGACTATGGTAGGCGAGCGCCGGCGGCCAGCGGGTAAAGTGCCCGGCGGGCAGGGTCGGGCAGGCCGTCAAGGCACGCGTTGTGCTACCCCGCAAAGGCCGCGCGGCGGCCTGCGGGCCCGCACCCGCCAGTCACACGGGCGACCCGGTCAGGAAGGCAGGAAAGGCATTGGCATGACGACGATGGCGTATGTGTTCGGCTTCATCGGCGCTGTGCTGATGGTGGCGAGCTACCTGATGCACAACATGCTGCCGCTGCGGCTGGTGGCGCTGGCGGCCAATGTCTTCCTGGTGGTCTATGCGATCTTGACCAGCTCCTGGCCGACGGTGGTGCTGTACCTGGCGATGATCCCGATCAACGTGAAGAAGGTGCTGCAGATCCGCAAGCTGGTGAAGGCCATCGAGCATGCCAGGTCCGATGCGCCGGTGGGCGAATGGCTGCTGCCGCACATGTCGCGCCGCGAGGCCAAGGCCGGCGAGACGCTGTGGCGCAAGGGCGATGTGGCCACGCAGATGGTGTATGTCGAAAGCGGCCGGCTGCGCCTGGTGGAGCAGGATGCGACGCTGGGCTACGGCTCGCTGGTGGGCGAGATCGGCCTCTTCGCGCCCGACAACCGGCGCACCGGCACCATCGTCTGCGACACCGACTGCACGCTCTACACGCTGTCGGCCGACGGCATGGCGCAGCTGTACTACCTGAACCCGAAGCTGGGCTTCCATGTGATGCGGCTGGTCGTCGCGCGGCTGATGCACGACGTCGAGGTGGCCCGGGTGGCCGCGGCACCGGCCGCCCCGAACGAGGCCATCGCCCAGCCGGCTTCCGGGGCCGGCTGAAGCACGGCCGCCGCGGCCCGCGCCTGCGGATGCGCGGCTGCGGGGCGGGGCGGGGCGGTACAGGCGGTGCCCACGCCGCGCCGCCCGCGCAGCGGGGTGCCCGCGGGTATCCTTCCCGACCATGTCGGCGCAGCGTCAACAGCTCGAGGCGGCCATCCAGGCGCTGCAGGCGCAGCGCCCGGTGCTGGGCGATGCGGTGGTCGATCTGGCGCTGGCCCCGTTGCAGGCCCGGCTTGCGGCGCTGGGCGAGGCCGAGGCCCCACCGCCGCCGGTGCCCCGGCCGGAGCCCGCGCAGGTGCTGCGGCAGGTGAGCATCCTGTTCATGGACGTGGTCGGCTCGACCACGCTGGCGCAGCGGCTCGATCCCGAGGAGGTGAGCGCGGTGATGGACGACGCGCTGGCGCGCGGCAGCGCCATCGTCCGCCAGCACCACGGCAAGGTGCTGCAGTACGCGGGCGACAACATCCTCGCCGCCTTCGGTGCCGACGCGGCGCACGAGGACGATGCCGAGCGCGCGGTGCACTGCGGGCTGGCCCTGCTGCGGCTTGGCCAGGCGCTGGGGCAGGCGGTGCTGGCCGCGCACGGCCATGCCGGCTTCGACGTGCGGGTGGGCGTGCACACCGGCGGCGTGCTGCTGGGCGGCGGGGTGGATGCCGAAGGCACCATCCGCGGCAGCGCGGTCAACCTCGCGGCGCGCATGGAGCAGACCGCCCTGCCCGGCAGCCTGCGCATCAGCCACGACACCTATGTCCAGGTGCGCGGCCGCTTCGAGGTCGAGCCGCAGGCCCCGCTGCAGGTCAAGGGCGTCGAGCAGCCGGTGACCAGCTGGCTGGTGCGCGGCCCGTCGCGTCAGCAGGGCCTGCAGGCCTGGGGCGCCGAACGCGGCATCGAAGGCCTGCCGGTGCCGATGATCGGGCGGGCGGCCGAGCGCGAGGCCCTGCTGACCGCCGTGCGGGCCAGCGCTGGCGGCCGGCTTGCGGCCATCACCCTGGTGGCCGCGGCCGGCCTGGGCAAGAGCCGGCTGCTGCGCGAGGTGCTGGCCGAGTTGCTGGCCGATCCGCAGGTGAACCCGCAGTTGAACCTGCAGGTGAACCTGCAGGCTGGGGGCGCCCGCGTCTTGATGGTGCGGGCGAACCCCGGCGCCGCGCTGCGGCCCTGGGGCCTGCTGCACGGGCTGCTGTGCAGCCACTGCGGCATCGCCGATGGCGACAGCGCCGCGCAGGCGCGCGAACGGCTGCTGGCCCGGCTGGCGCCCCGGCTGGGTGCCGACGGCGAAGCGGCCGCACAGCGCATCGGCCAGCTGCTGGGCCTGGACTTTGGTGACGTGCCCGCGCTGCGCGGGCTGGATGCCCGGGCGCTGCGCGACCTGGCGCTGGCCGCGCTGCTGCGCTGGCTGGACAGCCTCGGCCGCGAGGCCGCCGGCCAGCCGGTGGTGCTGGTGTTCGAGGACCTGCACTGGGCCGACGATGCCTCGCTGGGCGCGCTCGCGGCCTGGTTCGAGCAGGCTGCCCACCTGCCCCTGGCGCTGCTGATGAGCACCCGCCCGACCCTGCTCGAGCGCCGGCCCGCCTGGGGCGAAGCCGGCCCGGCCTGCCGGCGCATCGTGCTGCAGCCGCTGGCGGCCGACCAGCGCGACGCGATGGCCCAGGCGCTGCTGCGCCGCATCGACGCGCCCCCGCCAGCGCTGCGAGCCCTGCTGGTGGACCGGGCGGAGGGCAACCCGTACTACATGGAAGAGCTGCTGCGGCACCTGCTGGACAGCGGCGCCATCCAGCGCCAGGGCGAGCGCTGGCAGGTCGACGAACCGCGGCTGGGCCACCTGCGGCTGCCCACCACCCTGGTGGGCCTGCTGCAGGCGCGGCTGGACGCGCTGCCCACGGCCGAGCGCCGCAGCGCCCAGCGCGCCAGCATCGTGGGCCATGTGTTCTGGGACGAGGCGCTGGCGCAGATCGACCCCGAGGCGCCGACCCTGCTCGGCGCGCTGCAGCAGCGCCAGTGGGTGCAGCCGCGTGCGACCAGCGCCTTCCACCACACGCCCGAGCGCCAGTTCGACCATCACCTGCTGCACCAGGTCACCTACGACACGCTGCTGAAGGACGAACGGCGCCGCGGCCATGCCGCGGTGGCGCACTGGCTGTCGCGGCGCACCGCGGGCCGCGCGCCGGAGTTCCTGGCCGTCACCGCCGAGCACGCCGAGCGCGCGGGCGACACCGACATGGCGACGCGCTGCTACAGCGAGGCGGCCGCCGAGGCTGCGCTGCGCTTTGCCAATGCCCTGGCGGTGGACTGCCTGCGCAAGGCGCTGCGGCTGCTGCCCCAGGACTCGGACCAGCGCCTGCCGATGCTCAACCGCCTGCGCCAGCTGCTCGACCGCATCGGCGACCAGCCGGCGGTGCAGCAGGTCATCGATGAACAGATGGCCTGGCTGGCGGTGCACCCCGACCCGGTGCAGGAGGCCTCGGTGCTGGCCGACCAGGCCCTGCTGCACGACCGCCTCGGCCAGCTCGACCAGGCGCGCGAACTGGCGCTGAAGGCCGCTGCGCTGGCCGAGACCTGCGGCGCGCACGACACCGGCAGCTTCGCGCATGCCGAGCTGTGCTGGCTGGAACACATGCGCGGCCACCCCGAGGCGGCGCAGGCCCACCTCGACGCCGCACGCGCACTCGCCCTGCGGGTGCGCGACACCGTGCCGCTGCGCGAGGTGCAGGCGCTGCAGCTGGCCGGCATCCTGGCCGGCCAGCAGGGCCGGCACCGGCAGGCCGTCGCGCTGCTGCACGAATCGATGCTGCGCGCCATCGAGGCCGGCCAGCCGCGCGCGCAGGCCGCATCGCTGGAGCACATGGCCGGCCAGCTGGTGGAGCTGCAGGACTACCCCGCCGCCCTGGCGCAGGCCAGCCAGGCGCTGGCGCTGGCGCGCGCGATCGGCGACCGCCGGGCCGAGGATGCGGCGCTAGGCGTGACCGCCCAGGCGCTTTGCCAGATGGGCCGGTCGCAGCCGGCCGCGCAGGCCGCGCGCGAGGCCATGGCGGTGGCGCGCGCGCTGCACAACCGGCCCGGGCTCTCGGGCTACCTGCTCACGCTGGGCAAGGCGCTGTCCGAGCTCGGGGATGCGGCCGGTGCCTGGCAGGCCTTCGATGAAGCCTGGCAATGGCGGCACACCGCGCTGCCGGGCTCGGCCCAGGCCCACGCGGCGCTGGCGCTGCGCAGCGCGCAGGACCTGGCGCTCGGCCGGCCTGCGCAGGCGCGCGAAGGGGTGGCCTCGCTGACCGCGGCGCTGGGCGACGACCTGGGGGCCTGGTCGCCGATCGACAGCGAGGCGCTGGAAGGCCAGCACGCCTGCTGGCAGGTGCTGTCGGCGCTGGCCGATCCGCGCGCCGCGCCCCTGGGCCACGCGCTGGTGCAGCGCGCCCGGGACCGGGCGCAGGCGCTGGCCGAGGAAGGCCGCAGCGCCGAGGCGATCCTGCACGACAGCCGCGCGATGCGGCTGTGCATGCAGCCGCTGTTCGAGAATCAACCGCACGCAACGCGTTGACTGAAGCGGGCTCATGGCCCGGTGGGGCATGCCGTCGTGCCACGGCGTCTCGGGCTTAGGCTCCACCTGCCCGGCGGCATTGACCTGCAACCCTTCCTCGGACGGCACCGGCCTCGGAATGCAGCGGCACAAGTGCTCCGGCCGATGGCGTCCTTGTGTTTCAGCCTGTAACTCAGCATGCAGGCTGAATCCGTCGATGGCGGCGCACAGCGGCTGGTGCGCCCCGTCGTGGCGCGGTATGCCTTGCAGGCCGCCTCGCATCGTCTGCATGGTGTGGCAAATCGTCCGCTCTGCCCGCACACTGCGGCTGGATGCGCGCCCGGGGCGCCGGCAGCACGGGGCCGATGTGCCGGGCTGCGCAAGTCGAGGAGTCGCAATGGGTGACGTGACGGTGTTGCTTGAAGCCGCGCGCCGGGGCGAAGACCTGGCGGTGGGCAGCATCTTCGAGCTGCTGTATCCCGAACTGAAGCGCATGGCCCATGCCCAGCTGCGCTATCGCGACGAACGCCTGCTGATGGAAACCGGCGTGCTCGTCCATGAAGCCTACCTGCGCCTGCTGGGGCAGCAGCGGCTGACGGCGTCCGAGCGTGGGCAGTTTCTGGCTTACGCCGCGCGCGTCATGCGCTCGGTGGTTGTGGACACCGTGCGCGAGCAACAGGCGCTGCGCCGCGGCGGTGGCCCGGGAGCGCAGGTGACGTTGAACACCGTGGCCATCAGCAACCTGCAGGCCGACGGCGAAGACGAGATCCTGCGTGTGCACGAGGCGCTGCTCGAGCTGCAGCAGATCGACATGCGGCTGATGCAGGTGGTCGAGCTGCGCTACTTCGGAGGGCTCAGCAACCCGGAGATTGCCGAGGCCCTGGGCCTGACCAGCCGCACCGTTGAACGCGACTGGCAAAAGGCCCGTGCGTTCCTGTTCGACGCCATCCGGGGGCAGTAGCCATGGGGGCCAGCCGCCGGGCTTCGGGGCTGCAGCAACCGGCTCCCGAGGGCACGGCCGACCAGCCTGCGGCTGCTGCGGCCAAGCCTCTGCGCCCGGCCTCAAGCGACTGGCCGCGGGTGTTGTCCCTGCTGGACGAAGCCCTGGACCTGCCCACCGGCGACCGGGCGGCCTGGATGCAGCGGCTGCAGGCGCCGCCCGCGTTGCTGCAGACCCTGCAGCGGCTGTTGGCGCAACAAGAGGATGTGCAGGCACAGGACTTCCTGGGCGCACTGCCCGCGCTGGCTCCCGCTGCGGCCGGGACACCTGCAGACGCTGCAGCGCAGGGCTGGGCCGAGGGCGACATCGCCGGACCCTGGCGCCTGTTGCGGCTGCTGGGCACGGGCGGCATGAGCGTGGTGTGGCTTGCCGAGCGCGCCGACCACCAGATGCTGCGCACGGTGGCGCTGAAGCTGCCCCAAGAGGGTGCCGGCCGCGACGGCCTGGCGCGACGCCTGCTGCGCGAACGCCGCATCCTGGCGGCGCTGGAGCACCCCCACATTGCGCGCCTGTACGACGTGGGCCTGACCGATCGCGGCCTGCCCTATCTGGCGATGGAGTACGTGCAAGGCCTGACCCTGCTGGCCCATGCCGACGCGCATCGCCTGTCGCTGGCAGCGCGGGTGGCGCTGTTCCAGCAGGTGCTGGGCGCCGTGCAGTATGCCCATGGCCAGTTTGTGCTGCACCGCGACCTCAAGCCCGCCAATATCCTGGTCACGCGCAACGGGCAGGTGAAGCTGCTGGACTTCGGCATTGCCAAGCTGATGGCGCCTGATGGCGGCCCGCGCCTGGACGAAACCGACATCACCCGCGGCACCGGCCACCAGCTCACCCCCGGCTATGCCAGCCCCGAGCAGTGGTTGGGGCAGCCGCTGGGCGTGGTGAGCGACGTCTACTCGCTGGGGGTGGTGCTGTATGAACTGCTCGCGGGCTGCAAGCCGCACGACGGCGAAGGCCTGTCGCCGGCCCGTTTGCAGCGCGCCCGGCTGCAGGACGCCGTGCTGCGCGACGATCCCATGCCGCCCAGCCAGCGCCGCTTCACCGCCTCATTGGCGGCGCTGCGCAGTGCCACCGCAGCTGAGCTGTCGCGCAGCCTGAATGGCGACCTCGACGCGGTGTGCCTGAAGGCACTGGCACGGGTGCCGGGCGAGCGTTATGCCTCGGCCGACGCGCTGGCGGCAGACCTGGCGCGCTGGCAAGGCGGCGACCCTGTAGGCGCCCGCGTACCGGGCAGCTGGTACCACCTCAGCAAGTTTGTGCAGCGCAATCGGCTCGGGGTGATGCTGGCTGGCGTGGCGCTGGTGGCGTTGCTGGGCCTGGGCATCACCGCATGGTGGCAAGGCGAGGCGGCGCGCCAGGAGGCCGAACGTGCACGACTGGCGCGCGACTTCATGCTGGGGCTGTTTGCAGACACCTCGCCCGCGCGGCTGCAGGGCGTGCGCTTGAGCGCCAGCCAGCTGCTGGAGCATGGCCGGCTGAAAGCCGCGCAGATGGCCGCGCAGCTGGCGCCGCAGGCGGCTTCTTCGCGAGCGGGCCAGACGCTGCTGCCAGCCGAGCTGCTGGCCCGAATCGGCCAAACCCAGCTCGAAATGGGCGAACTGCGGGCCGCAGACGCCGCCTTGCAGGAAGCGGCGGCGTTGTTTCGCAGCCATGGTGCCGTCGAGCAGGAAGCGGCCGTGCGGCTGACGCGGCTGGAGCTGGTTGTGCAGGACTTTCGCTGGGACGCGACCGCCCAACCCCTGGCCGACCTGCGGCCGCTGCTGGCGCCCATCATGAAAGACCGCGCGCTGCGCCTGCGCTGGCTGCTGGCCGGCGGCTACGCCACGCTGGCCGATTCCTGGGAGGCCGGCTCGGCGATGCTGCTGCAGTGCATCGCCGAGGCCGACCCCACGAACCCCGCAGAGGCCGGGCTGTTCGTGCAAGCGCAGCTGCTGCTGGCGCACAAGCTGCTGGAGCGCGGTGACACCGCGCAGGCCCAGGCCCGGCTGCAGCAAGCCACCACCGGTGCGCTGCCGCCCGCCACACCCGCTGAAGCCGCGCGCCGGCAGCTGCTGGTGGCGGTGGTGCACAACGACAGCCTGGGCTACACCCACCGCTTTGCCGACATGGTGCAGGCCGCAAGCCGCAGCGTCGCGGCCTGCGAGAGCAGCCACTTCGACCCCGAGCTGCGCGCCTGCAGACCCCTGCACCTGCAGTTGGCCTGGGCGCACCTGCGCCGGGGTGACCCCCAGCAGGCGCTGCACGCGGCCGGCCGGCTGGCCTGGGCGCTGAACCAGCGCGACGAGCTGTACGCCCGCTTTTCGACCGCTTACCTGATGGTGCTGGCGCAGGCTGCGGCAGGCGACACCACGGCCGGCACCGCGCCCGTGCTGGCACTGCAAGACCTGCTGCGCACCGACGCCGCGCAGCCGCTGCCCCTGCGCTACCAGGTGCCGGGCCTGAACGCACAGGCGCAGTGGCAGCTGCGGGCCGGCAACGTGGCGGGCGCGCAGGCCTTGCTGGCGCGTGCGGCTGCCGTGGTGGCTGCGGCACCTGCGGGCAGCCTGGCTGCGGAAGCCGCCGGCCTGCAGAACACCCAGGCGCTGGTGTCACAGGCGCTGGGCGACGACGCGGCAGCGCTGCAGACCTGGGGGCCGCGCTGCGAACCGCCGGCCGCCAACGCCGCACCCCGCACCGCGATGCCGGTGCTGCAAAGCCTGAACTGCGTGCGCGCGCTGGTGGCCACGGGCCAGCAGGCGCGCGCGGTGGCGCTGCTGGCGGCGGGCCTGGCGCCGCTGCGCGAGCAACTGGGCGCCGACGCGCCCACCACGCGCCGCGTGCAGGCGCTGCTGGCCGAGGTGCAAGCGCCTGGCTACCGCAACGAGCCCTGGGCCGGCAACCGCATCTTCATCGGCGGCATCCGCTAGCCCGGCGGCCATGGCCGGGCGCTGAACGGCGCCGCCGACACACTTTCTTTCACGCCCGCTGCGCGCGAGGTCGGGGACGGTGTCGGTATTCGCCGCGCCATTTCGTCTACCCCGTCAAGCGCACCGGTGGTGGAACCGGTGGCCCGCCCGCCCCGGCCCCTTGCGGCCTCTTCATCCTCCGGAGCCTTCATGAAAACGTCTGCCTCTCTTTCCAGCCGGCTTTCTGCTGCATGCGGGTTGCGCCCGGTGCAGCGCCCGTTGTCTTGCGTCGGTTTGGCTGCGATGCTGGCCTGCAGCGGCGCGGCACACGCGCAGTTGGTGGACGGTGGCTTCGACCTCAACCCGCTCACGACGATGACCGCGGTGATCGGCGGGACCTCTTTCCTGTACGGCGTGTGGGGCCAGGAGAGCGCCACCCTGTCCACCGGGCTGGGGCCCAACATGCCGGCCTCGCCCACCTTCATGCTGTCCTCGACGAATGGCAACAACAGCGGCGTCACCACCCAGACCGCGCAGGCCATCGACGTCAGCGTGGGGCCCTGGGCGCCGATGATTGCCACCGGCACCGCCACCTTCAGCTACTCGGCGCTGTTCAATGCCGATACCGGTGGGCCGATCGGTGGTCTTTCGATGGGCTTCTACAACAGCAACACCTTTGGTTCGCTGACGGGCTCCGTCTCGAACACGATCGCGGTCGACAACGTGGCTGGCAACTGGGAGATCCTCACGATCACCGGCGCCATTCCGGTGGGCACCCAGTCGCTGCTGGCTCAGGTGTACTACGTCAACTCCAGCCTGGCCACAGTGGGCTTCCTGCAGCCCGGGTTTGCCGACAGCGCACGGCTCACCATCACCGCCTTGCCGGTGCCCGAGCCCGGCACCTGGGCCACCATGGGCCTGGGCGTGTTGCTGCTGGGTTGGCGCTGCCGCGGGCTGGCCAAACAGCAAGGCAACTGAGCCACGAAGGCCCGCTGTGCAAAGGCATGGCCGGGTATGGTGCAGGCGCAGGGCTCAACCGGACTCGGTGAAACGGCAGGGTGCATCGCCCGGTTGAAGGGATCGAAGGCCGCGCAGCCTGCGTCCACTTGCCGGCTGCGTAGCACGCGCTGGCCCAGCGATAGGGCGAGCACTTGCAACAACGCGCGGGGTCGTCAGGGCGCGCCGAGCGTGTGTGGGCCCGTCGTTCACAGGTTCTCAGGGCGCCGCGACGACGGCAAAGTCCGCGGCGTCCACCGTGCCGGTCAGCCCCGCGCCCAGCGTGGCGAACTGCACCCGGGCGCCAGCGCCGTTGCCATCGGCGTCGTAGTACAGCGCGCCGGTGGCCGGGTCGAACAGGATGAAGTCGTTCGCATCCGCGGCGTTGCCGCCGATCGCCGAGCGGAACTCACTCGCGTCCAGCGACGTGCCGATGGCGCTGAAGATGCCGCTGTCCAGCGCGATCACATCCAGGCCACTGGCCTCGAAGCCGAGGATGGTGTCGACGTTGGTGAGCCCGCTCAGCGCGGTGTTGAAGACGAAGGTGTCGATCGCCCCATCGCCCAGCGTCGACGACGAGCCGCCGAGGGTGTCGTTGCCGTTGCCGCCGTACACCGTGTCCTGCCCCACCCCGGCCATGATCGTGTCGTTGCCATCGCCGCCGCGCAGGTCATCGTTGCCGGCGCTGTCGGTGATGCGGTCGGCGCTGCGCGTGCCGGTGATGCGGGTGGCCGCGGTGCCGCCGTTGATCTGGTTGCCGGTGCCGGACAGCGTCAGCGCCGAAAGGTCGAGCAACGACGTGTGCCCCACCTGCAGCGATCCAGGGAAACTCAGCTGCTCCACGTTCACCAGCGTGAATGCGGCCGGCATCACCGCGATCGGGTCGGTGATCTGCAGCGTGTCGGTCTGGTTGCCGCCGTCGATGCTGTCGCCCACCAGTTCGGCCGCGGTGGTGAGAAAGGTGTCGGCCCCATCGCCGCCGACCAGCGTGTCGGCGCCCAGCCCGCCCGAGAGCGTGTCCGCGCCGCGGCCGCCATCGACAAAGTCCGCACCGTCGTAGCTCAGCACGCGGTCGTTGCCATCGCCGGCCAGCATGAAGTCGGCCTGCGGCGTGCCCAGCGGCACATCGTTGCCGGCGGTGCCGACCTGGCTGGGCACCAGCACCCGCACCGTGCCCACCGCCGAGCCGCCTGCACCGTCATTCGCGGTGTAGGTGAAGGTGTCGAAGCCCGCGAAGCCGGCATTCGGCGTGTAGCGCACGCTCACGCCATCGGGCCGGATCGCCACGCTGCCGCTGCTGCCCTGGGTGATGGCCGATACGCTGAGCGGCCCGCCATCGATGTCGGTGTCGTTGGCCAGCACGGCGATGTTCACCGCGCCGCCCACGGCGCTGGCCTGCGCCGCATCGGCCACCGCCACCGGCGGATCGTTGACCGGGGTGATGTCCAGCGTGCGGCTGCCGGGCGTGGTGGCCAGGCCATCGGTGACGCCGAACTTGAAGCTCACCTGGGTGTCGTCGTTGGGCGCGGGCACATACAGCCAGGTGCCGGGCGCAGGCGAGCTGAGGCTGCCCAGGCCGGTTGCGATCTGCAGGTTCACCGCCTGCAGCGGGTTGGGGCCGTCGATGTCGCCGGTGCCGGCCAGCAGCATGGCCTGCGTGATCGTGAGCCCGGTGCTGTCCTCGTTGATCGGGATGAAGCTCAGGCCCACGGCGGTCGGCGCATCGTTGACCGGCGTGATGGCCAGTGTGACGGTGTCGGTGTCGCTGAGCGCGCCGCCGGTGCCCGTGTGGCCGTTGTCATCGGTCTGCACCGTCAGGGTCACCGAGCCGTTGGCATTGGGTGCCGTGGTGTAGGCCACCTGACTGGCCGCGATGAAGCTGCTGATCGCGCCGGTCGTGCCCGTGAGCGTGAGGGTGCCGGTGGCGCTGCCACTCACGGTGACGCCCGCACCGCTGCTGGCCGCCAGCGTGCCGGCGGTCACCGACAGGGTCATCACCACCGGGTTGCTGCCCGCGTCCACATCGGCCACCGAGATGCCGGTCAGCGCCGAGGCCACATCCTCGGTCACGCCGATGCTGCCGGGCACCGTGTTGGACGGTGCATCGTTGATCGGGGTCACCACCAGGCTGGCGGTGGCGACCGCGCTGCTGAGCGAACTGGTGCCGCCCGGCGACTCGCTGTGGGACGAAACGGTGAAGCCCAATGGGGAGGTCGTGGACGGTCCGAATCCAGCGGTCTGATCCCAGGCCCGGAAACTCAGGGTGGCCGTCTCGCCATTCAAGCCATTGGGCACGTATCGAAACGTGGCCGTGGTGTCGAACACCTCATTCAGGCCCAAGGGCACCCACCGCGAAAAGTCGGTGGTCCACTGCCATTGGCCGAGGCCGGTCAATGCATCGATCTGCACCCCCTTGAGGGCGTCGACATCCGGATCGCCCCAGCCCGCCGCGTTCAGCAGGGCAGACGCCGGAAAGGTGCGAAGCGTTTCCTCGTCGGTCGGGGTCAGGTTGAACGCCGCCACGCTGAGCGTGGGCGCATCGTTCACCGAGGTCACCCTCAGGAAGGCCGTGCTGCTGACGGTGCTGAAGGCCGTGTCGCCGCCGTTGCTGCTGGTGTCGGCCGTGCTCGGGCTGCCATCGGTGGAGGCCTGGCCGCTGCTCTGATCCCAGGCGCGGAATCTCACGGAGACGGTCTCGCCATTGGCGCGGTCGGGCGCGTAGCGCAGCTGCGTGCCGGCGCCCAGCAGCACCGCGGCGGTGGCGGACGCCACGCCGACCGGCGTCCAGGCCGTGCCATCGGTGCTGTACTGCCAGCCTGCGCCGGTGGTGCCGATGATCGCCAGGCCCTGCTGGGCATTGGCATCGACATCGGCCCAGGCGGCCGAAGTCAGCAGGCCGGCCGGCGAGAACGTGATGTCGGTGTCTTCGTCCGTGTTCGCCGTGCTGAACACCGAGTGGCTCAGCGTGGGCGCATCGTTGTCGATGTAGGTCACCAGGCTGCCGTCGTATCCGCCCAGGACCAGATCGAGGTCACCATCGAGGTCGATGTCGCCCAGCGTGGGGTAGCTGCGGAATTCCACCCGGATGCCGTCAAACGGATTCGCCGTGCCGGTTTGCTGGGCGTACTGCGGGTTGGTGTTCGTCCCGGTGTTGCGGTAGTAGCGCAGCGCGCCGTCGTTGGCCCCCAGCACCAGATCGAGGTCGCTGTCGCGGTCGAAGTCCACCAGCAGCGGCGCGATGCGCAGCAGCGCGGGAACGGCCGCAAAGGGGTTGGCGGCGCCGGTCTGCTCGGCATAGGCCGGCGCGGTCCGGCTGCCGGTGTTGCGAAAGTAGACCAGCCCGTCCAGCTGCGTGCCCAGCACCAGATCAAGGTCGCCATCGCCGTCGATGTCGCCGAAGGTGGGGTGGCTGAAGAAGCCGCGGCCGATGCCGTTGAAGGGACTGGCTGCACCGGGTTGCTCGGCATAGGCCGGGGCGGTGGCCGAGCCGGTGTTCCTGAAGTACGGCAGGGCGCCGTTGAACTGCCCGAGGACCAGATCGCGGTCGCCGTCGCCGTCGATGTCGAACAGGGCGGGAATCTCGCCCGAGCCGATGCCGTTGAAGGGGTTGGCGGCGCCGGTTCGTTGGACGTAGGCCGGGTCGGTGGTCGTGCCGGTGTTCTGGAAGTAGTTGAGACGCGTGTCGTTGTCTCCGGACACCAGGTCCAGGTCGCCGTCGCCGTCGATGTCACTCAGGCTGGGGGCGCTGTAGTAACCCAGGTCAACGCCGTCGAAGGGGTTGGCCGTGCCGGCTTGTTGAACGTAGCGGGTCATCGAGGGTCCTTCGAGAGAATCGTTGCTGACGGCTTCGGCGGCCAGGCCCCGCCCGATGCCTCGCGACAGTCTGCCGGCGCTCGGTGTCAAAAGCTGTCAAAGATGGTGCCCAACCCCACGGTTGTGCAGCCCCCCGAGCCTGGCCTCGCCCAGGGCGATCGGCGGCCTTGCGGCGAACCCAGCCTCGGGCCGGCAGGTTCGGCTCAGCCTGGAAACGCCCCGAGCACGAAGTCGGCGAGGTCCACCGTGCCGGTCAGCCCCGCGCCCAGCGTGGCGAACTGGATGCGCGCGACAGCCCCGCTGCCATCGGCGTCGTAGTAGAGGGCTCCGGTGGCCGGATCGAACAGGATGAAGTCATCCGCATCGGCCGCCAGCCCGCCGATCGCCGAGCGGAACTCGCCCGCCTCCAGCGCCGCGCCGATGGCGCTGAAGATGCTGCTGTCGAGCGCGATCAGGTCGCGGCCGTTGGCCTCGAAGCCGATGACCGTGTCGACGTTGGTGGCGGCGTTCAGCGCGGTGTTGAAGACGAAGGTGTCGATCGCCCCATCGCCGAGCGTGGACGACGAGCCGCCGAGGGTGTCGTTGCCGCGGCCCCCGTGGATCGTGTCCTGGCCCACGCCGGCCATGATGGTGTCGTTGCCATCGGCGCCCCGCAGGTCATCGTTGCCGGCGCTGTCGATGATGCGGTCGTGGCTGCGGGTTCCGATGATGCGGCTGGCCGCCGTGCCGCCCATGATCTGGTTGCCGAGGCCCGAGAGCGTCAGCGCCGAAAGATCGAGCCCCGCGGTGTGCGCCACCTGCAGCGCGCCCGGAAAGCTCAGCTGCTCCACGCCCAGCAGCACGAAGGCCGCCGGCATCAAGGCAATGCCGTCGGTGATCTGCAGCGTGTCGATGCCATCGCCGCCCTCGATGCTGTCGCTGGCCAGTTCGGCCGCGGTGGTGAGGAACAGGTCGTTGCCCTCGCCGCCGATCAGGGTGTCGGCGCCCGGGCCGCCCGACAGGGTGTCGGCGCCGCGGCCGCCGTCGACATGGTCATCGCCCCCATAGGACAGCACCCGATCGTCGCCGTCACCGGCGAGGACAAAGTCCGCCTGCGGCGTGCCCAGCGCCACATCGGCGCCGGCACCGCCGGCCTGCGAGGCCACGACGACCCGCACCGTGGCGCTGGTGCTGCCGCCCGCACCGTCGCTGGCGGTGTAGGTGAACTGGTCGCGGCCGCTGAAGCCGGCGTTGGGCGTGTAGCGCACGCCCAGGCCATCGCTGCGGATGGCAACGCTGCCATGGACGCCCGGCGTGGTGGCAGCCACGGTGAGCGGCCCGCCGTCGATGTCGCGGTCGTTGGCCAGCACGGCAATGTTGACGCCGGTGTTGCGCGCGGTCTCGGCGTTGTCGTCGGTGGTGACCGGCGCATCGTTGACCGGCAGCAGGTCGAGCGTGGCCGAGCCGGCCACGGTCAGGCTGCCGTCGCCGATCGTGTAGCTGAAGCGAACGCCACTGTCGTCGTCCGGCGCGGGGGTGTAGACCCAGCTGCCGTCGCCCTGGTCCACCAGCGTGCCCTTGCCGGTCATCGCCAACTGGGTGGCCTGCGGGCGGGCACTGTCCACATCGTGCGCTTGCGCCAGCAGCATGGCCTGGGTGATCGTCAGCGGGCCGCTGTCCTCGTCCACCGCCGCCAGCACCACCTGCTCGGTGGTGGGCGCATCGTTGATCGGCAGCAGGTCCAGCGTGGCCGAGCCGGACGCGGTGGCGCTGCCGTCGCTCACGGTGTAGCTGAGGGCCACGCCGCCGTCGTCGTCCGACGCGGGGGTGAAGCGCCAGCTGCCGTCGGGGTTGGCCACGAGCTCGCCGCTGCCGGAGAGCTGCAGGTCGCTCGCGCTCAGGCTGGCGACTGGCGTGTCCACATCGCCGGCCAGCGCCAGCAGCATGGCCTGGGTGATCGTGAGCGGGCCGCTGTCCTCGTCCACCGGCGCCAGCACCACCGGCACGGTGGTGGGCGCATCGTTCACCGGGTCGATCACCAGGCTGAAGCTGCTGCTGGCCTGTTCCTGGCCGTCGCTCACCGTGAGCGTCAGGTTCACCGTGCCGCTGGCATCGGCCGGCGGGTCGTAGCGCCAGGTGCCGTCGCCTTGATCCGCCAGGCGGCCGATGCCGTCGAGCGCGAAGCTCACCAGGCTCAGCGCATCGCCGTCGGGGTCGGACGAGGCAGCCAGCAGCGCCGCGGTGCTGAACACCACGGAGCCGTCCTCGTCCACATGCAGGGTGCCGGGGTTGTAGGCCGTCGGCGCCCGGTTCAAGGGCAGCACGGTCAGGGTGAAGCGGTCGCTGACGCTGGCGCCGTAGCGGTCGGTGGCGGTGAGCACCACGTCGAAGCTGCCGATGTCGGCGACGCCGGGCGTGCCGCTCAAGCGCCCGGTGATGTCGTCCAGGCTCAGCCAGCCCGGCAGCGCGATGGGGGCTCCAGGCGCCGCGGGGTCCAACCGCTGGGCGCTGAACACCAGCGAGTCGCCCGGCGTGGCATCGCTGAAGCTGCCCTCGGCCGGGGTGAAGCTGAAGGCCCGGTCGGGCGGCGCCTGCTGGTCGGCCAGCGGGGCGTTGAGCACCGGCGCATCCTGCTCAAGCGGGCGGAACTCGCGGCGGTAGACATGGTTTTGACCCGATTCGAGGCCCCGCCAGGTCACGACGAAGCCGCCATCGCCCAGGGCGCCGATGTCCGGCAGGGTCTGGCTGCCCACGGTGTAGGCGTTCACCGGCAGGTCGTCCAGGGCTGCGGGCCGCCCCTGGGCGTCGAAGGCCTGGGCGAAGATGCCGGTGCCGCTGCCGTCCTGGCCGGCCGATTGCCAGGCGACGGCGAAGCCACCGCCGGACAGCGCGGTGACCACCGGCGCGTCCTGATTGCCGGTGGTGAAGGCGTTCACCACCACCGGGCTGCCGAATCGCGCGACGCCGTTGGCATCGAACTGCTGCATCAGGATGTCGGTGCCACGGACGCTGTTGCTGGCACTGTTGGCGGTGACCCAGACGACGACGAAGCCGCCGTCTTCCAGCGCCGCCACGGATGAGCTGGTCTGGGCGAGGTTGGCCTGGTTGGCTGCCAGCGTGCTCACCCAGAAGACGTCGCCCACCGCCTGGCCGCTGGCGTCGTAGCGCGCACCGAACACCATGGATGACCGCTGAAGGTTGTCGGTGGGCCTGACGTTGCTGGAGAAGGTGATGACATGGCCACCGTCCTTCAGCGCCGTGACGGCCTGCTCGGACTGGCTGCCTGTGGTGAAGCCGATCGACCGCAGGCCCAACGCGTCGGGCTGGCCGCTCGCGCTGAACCCCCTGGCGACGATGTCCGGAAAGGCCGTGCTGGACACCGTTCGCTTCCAGACCACCAGATACCCGCCATCGGCCGTCGGCGCCACTGCGGCTTCGCTGTCCGAGGCCGGCAAGACGCCGGTGACTTCGACATCGCCGGTGCTCGCCGCGCCGCTGGCATCGAAGCCGCGCGCGTAGATGTCGGGGCTGCCGGCGTTCTGCGAGTCCGACGACCAGACCGCCGCGTACCCGCCACCGGTGAGCCCGGCGATGTCCGGTCGGGCCTGGCTGCCCGTTGCCACCGCGTTGGCCCGCTCGGGCCCGCTGCCCACGGGCTGCCCGGATGCATCAAAGCGGCTGACGAAGATGTCTCCGTTGCCTTCACCGGGCAACATGGTGGCGATGGCATAACCGCCACCCTCCAGGCTGCCGATCCGGGCGGGCACGGCATAGCTGGTGTCGGCGGAATAGACCTTCTGGTCCGCCCCGGCGGTGTACACCTGGGGCACGTAGGCCAGCACGCGCAGCACCAGATCAGCGCTGCCGGTGTGGCCATCGGGGTCGGAGGCGGTGATGCGGACCGTCTGGTTGCCGACGGCCGCCAGCGTGGGCCGGCCGCTGAGGGTGAGCGTCTGGGGGTCGAAGCTGAGGCCGATGTCGGACAGCGGCGAACCATTGGCCAGCGTGGCCGCATAGGCCAGCACCGAGCCTTCGCGGTCCACAAAGGGGTCGGCCGGCAGCGTGAACGTGTGGGCGTAGCGCGCCAGCAGCGTCTGCGGCTCCGCCGGAAAGCGGTCGGTGGCCAAAGGCGCGTGGTTGAAAAAGCTGCGCACGACGACGCTGGGGCCACCGAAGTTATCGAAGAAGGCCGTCGCGAAGTCGTTGAACGGCAGCGCCGCCACCACCGCGTTCGTCTGGCCACCGGTGGTGACGACGTTCAGCGCGATCTCGGTGTCATCCACCGCGGTGCCGGCGGCGTCGAAGCGGCGGGCGAAGGTGTCGAAGTTGCCGCTGGCCGCGCTCTGCCAGGTCACCACGAAGCCACCGTCCGACATCGCCTTCACATCGGCCTGGGTCTGGGTGCTGGCGGTGGCGACGTTGACGCGAAACTCGCCCGTCAGGGCCGTTCCGGTGGCCGAGAACTTGCGGCCGTAGACGCCATACAAGCTGCCGTCCTGATCCAGGGAGGACCAGACGACGACAAAGCTGCCATCGGCCAGGCCGGCGACCTTCGGCAGGTCCTGTGCGCTCTGGGTGGTGGCGTTGACGTTCAGCTGCGCGGTGGCGAAGGACTGGTCTTCGTTCCACACCCGGGCGCGAATGCCGCTGGATGATCCGTCGTTGGGCTCCGTCCAGGCCACGACGTAGGCCTTGGAACCCGGCAGCGCCGCGATCGTGGGCTGATTCTGGTTGCCGGCGGTGGTGGTGTTGATCAGCCGGTCGGCGGCGTTCACCACTGTGCCGTCGGCGCCATACATCCGGGCGTAGACGCCGTTGCCGTTGCCGTCCTGCCCGTTCGAAGTCCAGCTGATGGCGTAGCCGCCGCGGCTGTTTGCTGCGATCGACGGGGAAAACTGGCCGTCCGTGGTGAAGACGTTGACCTGCGTGTCGCTGGCCGACAGCGCCTGGCCCTGCGCGTTGTAGCGCTGCGAGAAAACGCCGGAGCCCGACCCGTCCTGCCCGACAGAGGTCCAGGCCACGACCCAGCCACCATCGTCCAGCCCGGCCACCGTGGGCGACGTCTGCATGCCGGTGGTGAAGGCGTTGACCACCACCGCACTGCCGCCCACGGGCAGGCCGCTGGCGTCGTAGCGGCGCATGAAGATGTCGTGGTCGGTGACGGAGAAGCGGCCGGCCCACACGGCGACAAAGCCGCCATCGGCCAGCGTGGCCAGGCTCAGGCCGGTCTGGGGCGTGGCGCTGCTGCCGGCGGAAGCGGACTGCGGGTCATTCGGGGTCAGGACGGCGGGCATGGGTCAGCGGCAGTCAAGGGCAGTGGGGCCGCCGGCCGCAGGGCCGAGGCGCCGCCCGCCCGGCCGCCCAGCAGCGCCCCAGTGGGGGCGCCCAGCGGCCCGGGCGGCGCGTGCATCGCCTCGCCACGCCCGGCGACAGCGGCGCCGGAACCCTGCGCCCTGCGGCGATGGTGGACCTAGCTTTCTAGCGCGCGGCCTGCCGGCCGGCGACCACCTGAACGCTGGGGTTGCCGGGCCGCGGCAGCGGGTATGCGCAGCGTGTCACGGCGGCCGGCCGGCGGGTGGCGGATTGCGCGGCGTGCGGCGTCGGTGACAGCTTGGCCTGCACCGCGCCGGCACATTTCCCGCCAGCCGCGCACGGCGGCGCGCGCCGGCCCCGGGGCCGCCCGGCAGCCGTGGCCGGATTCGGCACCCTTCAAGGAGCCCCGCATCGTGGAGCACAAGCGAACCTTTTGCCGGGTGTGCGAACCGGCCTGCGGCCTGCTGGCCGAGGTAGAGGGCGACCGCCTGCTGCGCCTGAAGCCCGACCCGGCGCATCCGGTGAGTCGCGGCTTTGCCTGCAACAAGGGCCTGTACGGCGCCGACATCCACAACGACCCCGACCGGCTGAAGGTGCCGCTGAAGCGGCTGGCGCCCGGCCGCTTTGAACCGGTGGGCTGGGACGAGGCGCTGGCCGACATCGCGCAGCGCCTGCGCGCCATCCTCGACCGCCACGGACCCGGCGCGGTGGCCAGCTACACCGGCAACCCGGCAGCGTTCAACAGCCTGTTCGGCCAGGCCTTCGGCGGCTTCCTGGGGCAGCTGGGCGTGCGCACCACCTTCAGCTCGGGCACGCAGGACTGCTCCAACAAGTTCGCCGGCGCCGAGGCGGTGTTCGGCACCCGCACGCTGCATCCGCTGCCCGATGTGGACCGCAGCGAGCTGATCGTGCTGTTCGGCGAGAACCCCGCGGTCTCGCACATGTCCTTCGTCTCGATGCCGCATCCGATGCAGCGGCTGAAGGCGGCGGCCGCGCGCGGCGCGCGCATCGTCTACGTGAACCCGCGGCGCATCGAGTCGGCCGCCATCGTGGGCGATGTGCTGCCGATCCGGCCCGACACCGATGTCTACCTGCTGGCGGCGATGTTGCAGGCCATCGACCAGGGCCCGGGCTTTGACCGCGAGGCGGTGCAGCGGCATGGCCGCCATGCGGCCGAGCTGCGCGCCTTCCTCGCGCCCTGGACGCCCGAGCGCGTGGCCCCGGTCACCGGCATCCCGGCCGAGGCGATCCGCGCGCTGGCGCTGGACTTTGCCGCCGCCCGCGCGGCCTGCGTGCACATGTCCACCGGCGTCAACATGGGCCGGCAGGGCACGCTGGCCTACTGGCTGCTGCAGATGCTGGCCTTCGTCACCGGCAACCTGGGCCGGCCGGGCGGCAACTTCTACTCGCAGGGCTTCTATGCGCGCAGCACCGCCGCGGGCGCCCACGGGCCGCGGGCCATGGTCGACGGGCCCTTCGGCCGCATGCGCCAGCCCGGCGGCGTGGGCATCAGCCTGCCCGGCACGCTGCTGGCCGACCATGTGCTGCAGCCCGAAGCGCCGATCCGCGCGATGTTCGTCAACTCGGGCAACCCGGTGCTGTCGATCCCCGGCGAGGCACGGCTGCGCGAGGCCTTCGCGAGCCTCGAGCTGCTGGTGTGCGTGGACCTCTACCGCAACGCCACCGCCGAGTACGCTCACCTCATCCTGCCCGCGGCCGGCGCCTACGAGCGCGAGGACCTCAACATCACCGGCCTGGGCCTGCAGGACCAGCCCTCGGTGCAGTTCACCGAGGCCGTGGTGCCGCCCGCCTACGAGCGCAAGCCCGAATGGTGGATCTACGGCCGACTGGCGCAGCAGATGGGCCTGCCCTCGCCGCTTCAGGGCGACGATGCGCCCGAGCGCTGGGCGCGCGCCGATGCGATGCTGCGCTCGCGCGGGCAATCGATGGCGGCGCTGCGCGAGGCGGGCGTGCTGCTGTTCGAGCGCACCCGGCCCGAGACCTTGTTCGAGGAGCACCTGCAGACCGAGGACCGGCGCGTGGACTGCTGCCCGCCCAGCTTCGCCGAGCCGATCGCCCGCATGGCGGCGATCTTCGATGAACTGGCCGCCGAGCCGCCGGGCCAGCTGAAGCTGATCACCAAGCGCGATGCCTACATGTTCAACAGCTGGTACGGCAACCTGCCGAAGCTGAAGGCCCAGGGCCGCGACCACAACCCGCTGCACATGCACCCCGACGATGCGCGGGCCCGCGGCCTGGCCGATGGCGACCGGGTGCGCATCGCCAACCCCCATGGCGCCATCGAGGCCACGCTGCGGATCACCGACACGCTGCGCCGCGGCGTGGTGGCGATGGCCCACGGCTGGGGCCAGGGCGCGAGTGCCGGGCTGTCGGTGGCGCAGGCCAGCGCCGGGGTCAACTGCAACGCGCTGCTGCCCAGCGGGCCGGGCAGCTTCGAGCCGATCAGCAACCAGGCGCACATGACCGGCATCCCGGTCGAGGTGCGGCCCGTCGCGGCCATCTCGGCCGTCTCGGCCGCTGCCACCACGCCGGGCGAGACGGCTGCCGCCGGCGGGCCCTGACCGCTGATCCGGTCCGTTAGGGTTCTGGCGGCCCGGAGGGCGCCAGCGGCGCCTGCCGCTGCCGCAGCAGCGCCTCGATCGCCTCCGGCAAGCCGTGCCGCGGCTTGGTCGGCGGTGGCGCGAAGCTGCCTTCGCGGGCGCGGCCCGGCGCCAGCAGCGCCAGCGTCTCGGCATGGCGCACGGCCGAGGACACGCCATCGACCACCGGCACCGGCAGCTCGCCGGCCAGGCTGCGGCCCAGCCCCGCCAGCGGCGCGCCGGCCAGGATCAGCACATCGGCGCCGTCCTCGCGCACGCAGGCCCGGGCCACCGCCAGCAGTTGGGCGCGCTGGTCGTCCTGCACCCGGCCGATGTCGGCCAGCGGCTCGTCCAGCCCGCGGATGCTGGCCAGCCGGCCGCCGAGGCCGAAGTGCTCCACCGTCTCGCGGTACCAGGCGCGGATGCGCGACGAGATCGCGACGATCGAGAAGCGGTGCCCCAGCAGCGCCGCGCTGGCCAGCGCCGCCTCGGACAGCCCGGTCACCGGGCAGGGCAGCAGCTCGCGCAGCGCGGCCAGGCCCGGGTCGCCGAAGGCGGCGACGATCACCGCATCGGCCTGCGGCGCTGTGCCGCCCGTGAAATGCCCGGCCGCCATCTGCGCCGCGGCCCAGGCGCCGGCCAGGCCCTCGAAGCGGGTCTCGATGTAGGCCACGCCGAAGGGCGCGGTGAGCACCTGCAGCGTGGTGCCGGGGCTGGCGCTGCGCCGTGCCTCGGCCTCGATCAGCGCCGAGACGCTGCCGGAGATGTTGGGGTTGAGCAGCAGCAGGTGCATCGGTGGCCTTGCGGTTCGATTGGCTGGCGCAAGATGGCCTTCAGGCCGGCCCGTGCCACAGCGGCGGGTGCGGTGCCGGGCCGGTGATGCGCTCGACTTCGGCCGCGAACTGCAGCACGCGGGCATCGGCATACCGCGGGCCGATCACCTGCAGCCCGATCGGCAGCCCGTCCACCAGCCCGGCCGGCACGCTGCAGGCCGGGGCTTGCGCATAGTTCACCAGCGGCGTGTAGCCGGCATGGCCGCGCGGGCCGGCGGGCCGGCCGCCGATCACCGCCGGGCCGAGCTGCGACACCGGCCAGGAGGTGACCGGCGTGGTCGGCGTCAGCAGCAGGTCGAAGCGCTCGAAGAAGCGCGCGAACGCGCCATGCAGGTGCTCGCGCAGCAGCAGCACCTCGGCGATCTCGCGGCCGCTGAACGCGCGGCCAGCGGTGATCTGCGCCTGCAGGTCGGGGTCGATGCGCTCGGCCTGGGCGTCCATCGCGGCCCCGTACAGCGCGGCCAGGCCGGCCTGCTGCAGCTTCAGCAGCGGGTATTCGCGCGTGCCCTCGGGCCAGTCGGGCGCGGCCTCTTCGATCGACCAGCCCTCGGCCTGGAGCCGCCCGATCAGCTGCTGCAGCGTGGCGAGCACCGGCGCGTCGATCGCGAAGCCGCAGCCGAAATCGGCGCTGAAGGCGATGCGCAGCGTGCGCGGCGGCGGCTCGGCCGGCACCCGGATCGGCGCCACCGGCTGCGAGCCCCAGTCCGATGCGTGATAGGCCTGCAGGGCCTCGAACATCCAGGCCGCATCGGCCACCGAGCGGGCCAACTGGCCGATCACCGACAGGCCGAAGTTGGGCTCGTCGAAGCCCGGTCCGCAGGGGATCAGCCCGAAGGTGGGCTTGTAGCCCACCAGGCCGCAGTGCGCGGCCGGCCGGCGGGTGGAGCCGCCGGCATCGGTGGCCAGCGCCAGTGCGCCGATGCCCGCGGCCAGCGCCGCCACCGCGCCGCCCGAGGAGCCGCCCGGCGTACGCGCCAGATCCCAGGGCGAACGGGTGATGCCGTGGATCAGGTTGTTCGTCACGCCCTTGCAGGCGAACTCCGAGCAGTTGGTGATGCCGACGATCACCGCGCCCAGCGCCTTCAGCCGCGCCACCGCCCAGGCATCGGCCGGCGCGATGAAGCCCTCGAACAGCCGCGAGCCCTGGCTGATGCGCTGGCCCTGCACCCAGAGGTTGTCCTTCACGGTGATCGGCACGCCGGCCATCGGCAGTGCCTCGCCCGCGGCCAGCCGGCGGTCCACCACATCGGCCTGGGCCAGCGTCCAGGCCTCGTCGTGGGTGATCACCGCGTTGAGCTGCGGGTTGACCGCCGCCAGACGGCCCAGCGCCGATTGAGCCACGGCACGTGCGCTGTGCTGTCGCCCGTTTGACCGCATCGGCCAGCGCGCGGGCCGGCCACTGCCAAAGAGGGGAGTCGGTCATCGCGGGCCTCTGCCGGTCAAGCGGTCCACAACGGGCCGCGGTGGCCACGGCCGCGCACCTGCGCCGGCAGCGGCCGGTCGCAGCGCAGGAACTGGCCATGGCCGGCCTCGCCCAGGTACTGCCCCTCGCGCCAGACGGTGCGGCCGCGGCTGAGCGTCAGGCGCGGCCAGGCTTTCAGCGGCTGGCCTTCGTAGGGGGTGTAGTCCACCGCATGGTGCAGGCGGTCGTTGCGCACCACGGTGTCCAGGTCGGTGTCCCAGACCACCAGGTCGGCATCGGCGCCCACCGCGATCGTGCCCTTGCGGGGCGAGAGGCCATAGAGCCGCGCCGGGTTGGTGGCGGTGAGCGCGACGAAGGTGTGGATGTCGATGCGCCCGGCCATCACGCCATGGGTCATCAGCAGCGGCAGCCGCGTCTCCAGCCCAGGGATGCCGTTGGGCACCTGGGTGAAGGGCGCCGCCGCACCGGCCACCGCCTTGCCCCCGGGGCCGTCGAAGACGAAGGGTGCATGGTCCGAGCTCAGCACCTGGAAGGTGCCGTTGTCCAGCGCATGCCAGATGGCCTGCTGGTTGGCCTTGTCGCGCGGCGGCGGGCTGCAGATGCACTTGGCGCCCTCGAAGCCCTCGCCGCCCAGGTCATCCTCGGTCAGCAGCAGGTACTGCGGGCAGGTCTCGGCGAAGACCTTCAGCCCCAGGCCCTGCGCATGGCGGATCTGCGCCACCGCCTCGCGACCCGAGACGTGCACGATCAGCACCGGCACGTCGGCCAGTTCGGCCAGCGCGATCGCGCGGTGCGTGGCCTCGCGCTCCAGCAGCATCGGCCGCGCATGCGCGTGGTAGCGCGGCGCGGTGAGCCCGGCGGCCAGCAGCTGGTCGGACAGCCAGGCGATGCAGTCGGCGTTCTCGGCATGGATCATCGTGAACGCGCCCTCGCGCCGCGCCACCGCCAGCAGCTTCAGGATCTGCGCGTCGTCGAGCTTCAGGTCGTCGTAGGTCATGTACAGCTTCAACGAGGTCATGCCCTCGGCCACCAGCCGCGGCAGGTCCTCGTCGAGCAGCGCGGGCGTGGGGTCGCTGACGATCAGGTGAAAGGCATAGTCGATCGCCGCCTTGCCGCTCGCGCGCCGGTGGTAGTCGGCCACCGCATCGGTCAGGCGCTGGCCGCGCAGCTGGCAGGCGAACGGGATCACCGTGGTGGTGCCGCCGCAGGCCGCCGAGCGGGTGCCGGTGACGAAGTCGTCGGCCATGCGCGAGCCGTCGGTGGTGGGCTGGTCGAGGTGGCAGTGCGCATCGACGCCGCCGGGCGTCACCAGCCGGCCCTCGGCATCGATCTCGTCGCGGCCCGGCCCCAGCGCTTCGCCGATGGCGACGATGCGCCCGCCCTGGATGCCCAGGTCGGCGCGGAAGCGGTCGCTGGCCGTGGCGACGTCGGCCCGGCGCAGCACGAGGTCAAAGCTCATCAGGCGATCTCTCGGTAAAGGCGGCCCCACGCGCCCAGGCGGCGCCCGTCCAGGCCGGCAAGGCGAAGCGACTTCCACACCACCGCGGCGATGCTGTCGACCACCGGCAGGCCCAGCTCGGCCTCCAGCGCCGGCACCAGCGGCGCGGCGCGCAGGTTGGTGCACATCACGACGATCGCATCGGGCCGGTCGGCCGCCACTCCGGCCGCCACCCCGGACGCCACCCCTGACGCCACCTCCCGCACCAGGCGGCTGAGCGTCTCGGCCGGCACCTCGCTGAAGGCGAAGTTGTCCTGCAGCCCCAGGTGGCGCTCGGCCACCACCGGCCGGCCGGCGCGGCCGTATTGATCGACGATGGCCTGCTGCACATCGGCCAGGTAGGGCGAGACCAGCCCGATGCGCCGCGCGCCCATCGCCTCGAACAGCTCGTTGATCGCCAGCACCGAGGTGCAGGCCGCGGCGCCGGTCTCGCGGGTGATGGCCTCGCACAGCGCCTCGTCGCGCTCGAAGCCCAGCCAGCTGGCCGAGGTGCCGTTCCAGCCGATCACCTGGCAGCGCGCATGGGCCAGCAGGCGCGCGGCGCGCAGGATCTCCTCGGGCGCGAACTGCGCATCGGCCGCGGCGCTGCGGGCGATCTCGGTCACCGCAAAACGCCCGAAATGCGCACTCGCCTCGGGCACGGCGGCCAGCATCGCGGCGGTGACCGGCTCGAGCACGGTGTTGGACGACGGGGTGAGCATGCCCAGCAGCGCACGTGGCATCTGCGGATCTCCGGCGGGTCGCGGTGGATGGCGGTGAGTGGCCGCAAAGGGCGGTGCAGGCGAAGTTCGTGCCAGGCCGAAGGCCCGCTCGCGCACACCGACGGTGCATCTTGTACACAAGAACGGTGCTATCTTGCGCCCGAAACGCACCGAATGTGCACCGCGGGCGTGTGCATCGGCGCCTTGAGGCCGGCTTTTCGCGCGGCACGGCACTTGCAGGACCCTTCGCATGGACGAAATGCACGCCAGCATCGTCGCCGCGATCACCGAGCACCGCCTGGCGCCCGGCACCCGGCTGCGCGAGGAGCGCCTGGCCGAGCTGTTCGACGTCAGCCGCACCCAGGTGCGGCCGGTGCTGCAGCGGCTGGAACATGAAGGCCTGGTCGAGCGCCAGCCGCGCCGCGGCGCTGTAGTGGCCGCGCCCGACCGCGATGCCACCGCGCAGATCTTCGATGCCCGCCGCCTGGTCGAGCCCTGGCTGGTGCGCTGCGTCTGCGAGCGCGCCGATGCCACCGGCCTCAAGCGCCTGGCCCGCGTGGTGCAGGACGAGGACAAGGCGCGCGAGATCGGCGACCAGCGCGCGGTGGTGCGGCTGTCGGGCGACTTTCACCGCGTGCTGGCCGAGCTGGCCGGCAATGCGCCGCTGGCGCAGCTGATGCACGGCCTGACGGTGCGCACCTGCCTGGCGATCCTCGCCAACCGCGCCAGCACCGGCAGCACCTGCCGCGAGGATGAACATGCCCGCATCGTCGAGGCGATGGCCGCGGGCGATGCCCGGCTGGCGATGAAGCGCATGACCGAGCACCTGGACCACATCGAGCGCGCGCTCGACGCCCCCGGCCCGCCTTCGCCCGACGACGACCTGGCCTCGCTGCTGCCGCGGCCCGCCCCGCGCAAGCGATCCAACAGGGCGAAGGTGGCGCGATGAGCATGCCGGGCCGCTGCCCCTCGGGCCGTCTGTCAGCGCGCAGCCCGGGGCGCGCCATGCGGAGGATCGTCTCTTGACCACCGGCTACGACCTGACGCTGGATGCCGTCACGCAGCGCTACCGCGGCGCGGCGCAGGCAGCGGTGGATGCGGTGACGCTGCAGATCGGCGCGGGCGAGCTGGTCGCGCTGCTGGGGCCGAGCGGCTGCGGCAAGACCACGCTGCTGCGCATCATCGCCGGCTTCGTGCAGCAGACCGCCGGCCGCGTGGTGGTGGGCGGCCGGCCGATCGACGAGTTGCCGCCGCACCAGCGCGAGGTGGGCGTGGTGTTCCAGAACTACGCGCTGTTCCCGCACATGAGCGCGGCCGAGAACGTGGCCTATGGCCTGGCCGCGCGCGGCGCCCCGCGCACCGAGCAGCAGCAGCGCGCACGCGAGATGCTGGATCTGGTGCAGATGGCGCACCTGGCCGAGCGGCTGCCGCGCGAGCTTTCCGGCGGCCAGCAGCAGCGCGTGGCGCTGGCCCGCGCGATGGCGGTGGGCCCGCGCATCCTGCTGCTCGACGAGCCGTTTGCGGCGCTGGACAAGAGCCTGCGGCTGGACATGCAGATCGAGGTGAAGCGGCTGCAGCGCCATGCCGGCATCACCTGCATCATGGTCACGCACGACCAGGAGGAGGCGCTGTCGATGGCCGACCGGGTGGCGGTGATCCACCGCGGCCGGCTGGAGCAGTTCGCGCCGCCGAACGAGGTCTACGACCGGCCGGGCACCCTCTTCGTCAACCAGTTCGTCGGGGCCAGCAACACCCTGACGGGCAGGATGAGCGGCGCAGAGACCGCCGAGGTGTGCGGCCAGCGCTGGCCGGTGCGCGCCTTGGGCCCCAAGCCAGGTGAGCCGGCCTGGGTGTGCGTGCGGCCGGAGCAACTGCGTCTGGTCGAAGCCGGGGTCAAAGCCGGCGTCGAGGGCGCGGGGCTGGCCGGCGCCATCGAGCTCAGCCTGCCGCTCGGCCCGCAGATCGTGCACGAGATCCGGCTGGCCGATGGCCAGGCGCTGAAGCTGGTCGAATCCCCCAGCCATGGCGCGCAGCTGCGCGAGCCGGGCTCGGCTGTCTTTCTCAGCCTGGCGGAGGGCGCGCTGCCCAACGCCTTCACCCCGCCCACCGAAGGAGCCCGCCCATGAACCCCCGCCGCCGCCTGCTGCAGACGAGCCTTGCGCTCGGCGCGATGCAGCTGTTCCCGCAGATGAGCTTCGCGCAGGCCAAGCGCCTGGTGTTCGCCACCTTCACCGGCAGCTGGGAGGAGGCCCACCGCGCGGTGCTGGTGCCGGCCTTCCGCAAGGCAAGCCCGGGCTCGGACATCGTGCTCGACCCGATGCTGTCGGTCGACCAGATCGCCAAGGTCACCGCCGCGCGCAACAACCCGCCGATCGACGTGATGCTGCACGACCCCGGCCCGGCGCTGACCGCGATCGGCCAGGACCTGGTGCAGGAGTTCCCGGGCGCGCAGAGCGCGAACTACAAGGACCTGATCCCCGAGGCGCAGGACACCCATGGCCCGGCGATCTTCTTCCAGGTGGTGGGCCTCACCTACAACCCCGAGAAGATCAAGACCCCGCCGACCAGCTGGCGCGACCTGTGGAAGCCCGAGTACAAGGGCCGCGTCGGCATCACGACCCTGAACTCCACGCTGGGCACCGGCTGGCTGGTGGAGGTGGCCAAGATGTTCGGCGGCTCGGAGGCCAACGTCGAGCCGGGCTTCAAGGCGATCAACGACCTGAAGCCCAACCTCGCCGCGGTGGCGGCCAACCCCGGCGCGCTGGCCACGCTGTTCCAGCAGGGCCAGATCGACATCAGCCCGGGCAACTTCAACGCCATCCAGCTGCTGAAGGCGCGCGGCGTGCCGGTGGAGTTCGTCGCGCCCAAGGAAGGCGCGATCGCCTTCAAGACCACGATCCACGTGGTGAAGAACTCGGCCAACCGCGACCTGGCGGTGGCGCTGATCGAGGCCGCGATGTCGCCCGAGGTGCAGACCCGGCTGATGCAGGCGCCCTACCTGATCGTGCCGACCAACACCAAGGTGAAGATGGAAGGCGAGATCGCCAAGGTGCTGGCCAAGGACCATGCCGAGATGAAGAAGCGCTTCGTGTTCCAGGACTGGAAGAAGATCAACGAGCAGCGCGCGGCCTGGATCGAGCGCTTCAACCGCGAAGTGAAGGTTTAAGCCCACCCCCGAAAGGCCTGCGGCCCCTCCCCCTCCAGGGGGCAACGCCAGCGGCCCGGCCAAGCCGGTTCCGCGGCGTTTGCTGGGTTCCGGGCACCACACTGCCACCATGGCCTCCCTTGCACCCGTCACCACCTACCCGCTGCGGCTGGCGGCGCCGCTGGCGGTGTTCATGGTGCTGTTCTTCGTGGCGCCGCTGCTGATGCTGGCTTTCGTCAGCGGCTATGCCGACAACGGCATGACGCAGTGGGGCAGCCTGCAGGCCTGGGGCAAGACCTTCGATGCCTTCGGCCTGCTGGTGCTGGCCGACACGCTGTGGCTGGGCGTGCAGGTCACGCTGCTGACGCTGCTGCTCGGTTATGCGCTGGCCTGGACCTTCCTGCGACTGCCGCCCCGGCTGCAGCCGGTGGTGATCTTCATCGTGATGCTGCCGCTGCTGACCAGCGTGGTGGTGCGCACCTTCGCCTGGATCGTGATCCTGGGCCATCAGGGCATCGTCAACGCGGTGCTGAAGGACCTGGGCTGGATCGAGTCGCCGATCAAGCTGCTCTACACCCGGCCCGGGCTGGTGGTGGCGCTGGCCAATGTGCAGCTGCCGCTGATGGTGCTGCCGCTGATCACCGCGCTGCAGCGCATCGACCCCAACCTGTCGGATGCCAGCGCATCGCTCGGCGCGGGCGCCTTCCGCACCTTCCGTCGGGTGACGCTGCCGCTGTCGCTGCCCGGGGTGGTGGCCGGCTGCCTGCTCACCTTCGCGGCCTCGATCACCGCGTTCATCTCGCAGTCGCTGATCGGCGGCGGGCAGATGCTGTTCATGCCGATGTACCTCTACCAGCAGGCCTCGTCGCTGTCGAACTACCCGTTCGCGGCGGCGATCGGGCTGACCTTCCTCGCCGCGGTGCTGGTCTGCGTCAGCGCGTTCAACGCGCTCGGCCGGCTGTCGCGCGGCTATGCGGCAGGATGAGCGGCATGGCGCGGCGCAACGATCTGTCCAGCACGCTGTTCACCGGCAGCCTGTACGCGCTGGCGGCGCTGACGCTGCTGCTGCTGGTGGCGCCGACGCTGGTGGTGCTGACGGTGTCGTTCACCGACGGCTTCTCGCTGAAGTTTCCGCCGCCGGGCTATTCGCTGCGCTGGTACCAGGAGCTGCTGGTGGCCGAGCAGCTGCACTTCGCGGCGATCAACAGCCTGAAGGTGGCGGCGCTGACCACGCTGCTGTCGGTGATGCTGGGCGTGAGCGGGGCGCTGGCGATCTCGCGCTCGCAGACGGCGATGGCCCGGGTGCTGGATTCGCTCTTCATGTCGCCGCTGGTGCTGCCGGCGCTGGCCTTCGGCTTTGCGGCGCTGATGACCTTCAGCGCGGTGGGCTGGTCGGTGTCCACCACCACGCTGGTGATCGGCCATGTGGCGGTGTGCGTGCCCTATGTGATCCGCACCACCACCGCGGCGCTGGCGCAGATGGATCCGGCGCTGCTGGAAAGCTCGGCCAGCCTGGGGGCCTCCAGGGCTTACACCTTCCGCCGCGTCACCTGGCCGCTGATCCGCCCGGGCGTGCTGGCCGGCGGCTTCATCGCCTTCATGTCCTCGTTCGACAACGTGCCGGTGTCGCTGTTCCTGCGCGATGCGCGCACCGACATGCTGCCGATCCGCATGTGGCAGGACCTGGAGGGCCGGCTGGACGTGACGATCGCCGCGATGTCGGGCGTCATCATCGCGGTGACGCTGGCGCTGATGGTGGTGATGGAGCGCGCGACCGGGCTGTCGCGCCGGCTGCGCTCCTAGGTGGCCCGACCGCAGGCCAACCCACTGGCCGACCCCCAGGCGGCTGCGCAAACCGATCCCCGCGGCGTCTCGCTGTGGCTTGCGGCGGTGATGGCGCTGGCCGCGGGCGTGCTGCAGGTGGTGCCGGTGCTGGCCCCGGCGGTGGCCGCGGCCGCTGAGCTGCCGGCCGGCTTCATCGGGCCGTGGAGCGCGGGCATCTGGGTGGCGGCGCTGGCGGGCACGCTGGCGGCCTCGGTGCTGCTCTCGCGCATCGGCGCCTGGTCGGTCAGCCGGCTCTGCCTGCTGGCCTGCGCGGCGGGCGCGGCCTGCGTGGCGATCGGCCATCCGGCGGCGCTGGTGCTGGCCGCGGTGCTGATCGGCCTGGGCCAGGGGCTGGAGGCACCGGCCGCCTCGCACCTGCTGGCCGCGCGGGTGCCGCCGGCCGGGCGGGCGCTGTGGTTCTCGGTCAAGCAGACCGGCGTGCAGGTGGGCGCGATGGTGGCCTCGTTCGGCCTGCCCTGGCTGGCGCTGGGCTTCGGCTGGCGGGCGGCGGCGCTGGCGGCGGCCTGCGCCGCGGCGCTGATGGCGCTGGCGCTGCACCGCCCGGCAAAGCGGCTGCCGGTGCCGCTGTCCACCGCGCCGGCCGGGGGGCTGGCCTCCAGCCTCGGCGTGCTGCTGCGCCGCCCGGTGCTGGGCTGGCTGGCGCTGGCGGCGGCCTGCTTCGGCTCGATGCAGGTGGCGCTGAACGGCTTCTTCGTCAGCTATGCGGTGCAGGAACGCGGCGCCAGCCTGGTGCAGGCCGGCGCCTGGCTGGGCGTGGCGCAGGCCGCCGGCCTGATCGGCCGGCTGCTGTGGGGCTGGCTGGCCGGGAGACTGGCGCGCATCCTCCCAATCCTGCTGGCGCTGGGCGCGGTGATGGCCGGCTGCGCGGCCTGGCTGGGGCTGGGCGGGCCTTCGATGCCGCTGCTGGCGCTCTTCGGCCTGTCGGCCAGCGGCTGGAACGGCATCTTCCTCGCGCTGGTGGCGCAGCAGGTGCCGGCCGCCGAGGCCGGCAGCGCCACCGCCGCGGTGCTGGTGGTGATGACGCTGGGCCTGGTGCTGGGCCCGCTCGCCTTCGGTGGGCTGGGCGCTGTGGCATCGTTCGGCAGCGCCTACCTTGCCTGGTGCGGGGTGGCATTGGCGGGCTGCGTGGCGCTGGCGCTGGCCGGCCGGATGAACCCGACGGGAGACCGATGATGGCAGGTGGCATTTCGTTGCATGCGGTGGACGTGGCCTCGGGCGCGCCAGCGCAGGGCATGCAGGTGGAACTGGTGGCGCTGGAGCCGGCCGGCGAGCGCCGTCTGGCGCGCGGCACGCTGGGCGCGAATGGCGCGCTGGACGATGCGCTGGCCCGCGGCGAGGTGCCGGTGCAGGCCGGCCCGCACGAGGCCCGCTTCCAGGTGGGCGACTGGCTGCGCAGCCGCGAACCCGGACTCGGCCGGGTGTTCATGGAGGTGGCGGTGCTGCGCTTCGAGGTGCTGGATCCGGCCCAGCATGTGCACCTGCCGCTGAAGTTCACGCGCTGGGGGCTGGCGCTCTTTCGGGGCAGCTGATCCCCGCAAGCCGGTGCATGAACCCGCAAGGCCGAAGGCCGCCCCGCACGGCTGAGGCCGCCGATCGGCGCCGCGCTGCCGGCTCAACCGGTCCAGCGGGCGCCTCGGCCGCTCGGCCCACGGCCGCTCGGCCGCCCGGCCGTCAGACCGGCCCTGCGGGCAGCACGACGAAGTCCGCGGCATCCACCGTGCCCGTGAGCCCCGCGCCCAGCGTCGCAAACTGCACCCGCGGCGCAGCGCCGCTGCCATCGGAGTCGTAGTACAGCGCCCCGGTGGCCGGGTCGTACAGGATGAAGTCGTTCGCATCGGCTGCGTTGCCGCCAACCGACGAACGGAACTCGCTGGCGTCCAGCGTCGGGCCGATGGCGCTGAAGATGACCGGATGCAGCGCGATCACATCGAGCGCATTCGCTTCGAAACCCAGGATGGTGTCGACGTTGGTCAGCGCGTTCAACGGGGTGTTGAACACGAAGGTGTCGATCATCCGGTCACCGAAGGTGGCGCTTGATCCGCCCAGCGTGTCGTTGCCGTTGCCGCCGTGCACCGTGTCGCTGCCGACGCCGGCCATGATGGTGTCGTTGCCATCGGCGCCGCGCAGGTCATCGTTGCCGGCGCTTTCGCTGATGCGGTCGGCGCTGCGGGTGCCGATGATGCGGCTGTTGGCAACACCGCCCATGATCTGGTTGCCGCTGCCGGACAGGCTCAGCGCCGACAGGTCCAGCCACGCGTTGTGCTCCACCAGCAGCATGCCGGGGAAGCTGATCTGCTCCACACCGCTCAGCGTGAAGATCGCCGGCATGGAGGCCATGCTGTCGGTGATCTGCAGCGTGTCGATCTGGTTGCCGCCATCGATGCTGTCGCCGGCCAGTTCAGCCGCCGTGGTCAGGAAGGTGTCGGCGCCATCGCCCCCCAGCAGCGTGTCGCTGCCCAGGCCACCGGAAATCGTGTCGTTGCCCCGGCCGCCATCGACATGGTCCTGGCCGCCGTAGGACAGCACCCGGTCGTTGCCATCGCCGGCCACGATGAAGTCGGCCTGCGGCGTGCCCAGCGGCACATCGTTGCCGGGCGTGCCGATGTAGCTCGGAACCAGCACCCGCACGTTGCCCACCGCCGTGCCGCCGGCGCCATCGCCCACGGTGTAGGTGAAGGTGTCGAAGCCCGAGAAGCCCGCATTGGGCGTGTAGCGCACGCTCACGCCATCGGCGCGGACGACCACGCTGCCGTGGCTGCCCTGGGTGATGCCGTCCACCCGGAGCGGGCCGCCGTCGATGTCGGTGTCATTGGCCAGCACGGCGATGTTCACCCCGCTGCCGACACCGGACTGCGCCGAGTCGGCCACCGCCACCGGCGCATCGTTGACCGGCAGGATGTCCAGCGTGGCCGAGCCGGGGATGGTGTGCTCGCCATCGGTCACCGTGTAGGTGAAGCGCACGCTGCTGTCGTCGTTCGGTGCGGGGGTGTAGGACCAGGTGCCGTCCCCGTTGTCGTTGAGGTTGCCGCCGCCGACGTGCACCAGGCCCTGCGCCAGCAGCGGCGGCGAGCCGGGCGGCAGCACGTTGGGCTGCGGCCGATCGAGCCCGTCCGGCCGGATCGGCGGCCCGTCGACATCGTCGGCGTTGGCCAGCAGCATGGCCTGGGTGATCAGCAGGGCGCCGCTGTCCTCGAGGATCGGCTCCAGCGTCACCGGCGATGTGGTGGGCGCATCGTTGACCGGCAGGATGTCCAGCGTCGCCGAGCCGGGGATGGTGTGCTCGCCGTCGGTCACGGAGTACGTGAACGAGACCGCGGTGTCGTCGTTGAGATCGGGCGTGAAGCTCCAGCTGCCGTCGCTGTTGGGGCTCAGCTTGCCGCTGGAGGCCTGCAGGCCCAGCGCCATCAGGCCGGCCGAGTTCAGCGGCAGGACGTCCGACAAGCGCGGGCCCACGAAGCCCGCCGGCGTCACGGGCGGCCCGTCGACATCGTCGGCGTTGGCCAGCAGCATGGCCTGGGTGATCAGCAGGGTGCCGCTGTCTTCGAGCATCGGCTCCAGCGTCACCGGCGATGTGGTGGGCGCATCGTTGACGGACAGGATGTCCAGGCTTGCAGTGCCGGGCACGGTGTGCTTGCCGTCGGAGACGAGGTAGCTGAACGACACGTCGGTGTCGTCGTCCTGCAGGGGGACGAAGGTCCAGGTGCGGTCGCCGTTGTCGATGAGCGAGCCATCGCCCGAGTCGATGAGGAGGTCGGACACCGTCAGCGGATCGGACTCGGGATCGGTGGTGTTCGCCAGCAGCATGGCCTCGGTGATCGTCACGCCGATGCTGTCTTCAGAAGTGGCCCCGCTCGTCTGAACAGCTTTCCCCGATCTTTAAGTGGACAGCGGGCGGGTTGGTGAGGGTGCAGAGTTGTCCACGGCGGCGGTCGGCGCTTGCGACGAACCGACCGACGCGGTGGGCAACTCGGGGCGCACCACGGACATCATGTCATGCGGCCTTCGCCAGGGCCGGCAGGTGGGCGAAGTAGTGCTCATCGGGCGTGGCGTTGGCCAGGCTCGAGTGAGCCCGCTGGGCGTTGTACCAGGCGATGTACTCGGCGACGTCGGCCCGTGCTGCGCTGACGCTGTCGTAGGCCTTGAGGTACACGCGCTCGTACTTCACGCTGCGCCACAGCCGCTCGACGAAGACGTTGTCGCGCCATGCACCGCGGCCGTCCATGCTCAGCTGGCAGCCTTGATCGAGCACCGCGTCGGTGAACTCGGTAGCGGTGAACTGGCTGCCCTGGTCGGTGTTGACGATCTCGGGCATGCCCCATCGCGCGAAGGCCTGCTCGATGACCTCGCGGGCATGGCAAGCTTCCAGCGTGATGGCCACCTTGTGTGCCAGCACCCGGCGGCTGGCCACATCCACCACGGCCGTGAGGTAGACGAAGCCTCGCGCCATCGGGATGTAGGTCGTGTCCAGGGCCCAGACCTGGTTGGATCGATCGATGGCCAGCTTTCGCAGCAGGTACGGGTAGACCTTGTGGCCAGGCGCCCTCTGGCTGGTGCCGGGCTGTGGCGCCAGCGCCTGGATACCCATGCGCTGCATCAGCGTGGCGATGTGGCGCCGGCCCACGGCCACACCCTCGCGCTGCAGGTGCCGCCTGAGCATGCGCGCGCCCATGAACGGGAACTCCAGGTGCAGCTCGTCGATGCGGCGCATCAGCGCCAGATCGGCTGCACTGGTCGGGCGCGGCAGGTAGTACACCGACCCCCGGCTCATGCCCAGCAGCTGGGCCTGACGCGTGATGGGCAGATCGTGGTCACGGTCGATCATGGCTTTGCGCTCAGCAATCCCGCCTTGGTGAGCGCGCGTTCTAAAAAATCGTTCTCCAGGGCCAGCTGGCCGATCTTGGCGTGCAGCGGCGCCAGATCCACCGGCGGTGCGGCTCGACTGCCCGAAGCGAAGACCTCGGCCGCGCCTTCGAGCAGTTGCCGCTTCCAGTCCAGGATCTGGCTGGCGTGCACCTCGAACTCCTTGCACAGCTCGGCCATCGTCTTGTCGTCGCGCAGGGCCGCCAGGGCAACCTGCGCCTTGAACGCCGGGCTGTGGGTACGCCGCGTGCGGCGCGCTGACTTCTTGACCATCGAACACTCCTTCTCGCCAGGCCTTCCTCGGCCAGGCTCGACGCCCAGAGTTTCCACTTATCGCGCTGTCCAGATTTCCGCGACCACCTCTGCATCCCCCGGCTCGAACGGCTGGTACAGGTGCTGCATCACCTGCGGGCCCAGGCCAGGGCCCTGGTCGGCCACGATCAGGTGCAGCACCGCGCGGGGCGCATCGGCCTCCCAGTAGGCCCCGACGCGCACCGTGCCGCGGGGGCTGAACTTCACCGCATTGCCCAGCAGCGTGTGCAGGATGCTGCGCACCCGCGCCGCATCGATCTCGATCTGCGGCGGCACCTCAGGCCCGACGTCCAGTTCCAGCACCAGGCCCTTGGCCAGCACCGGCTGGGCATGGCGCAGGCGCAGCTCGTCCAGCAGCGCGCGCAGGTCCACCGGCGCCAGCGCGGGCGGGCCGGCCGAATCGGCGGCCACGTAGTCCAGCAGTTGGGTGACGATCGCCAGCAGCTGCTGGCCGCCTTCGATGGCCTTGTCCAGCTGCTGCAGCTGCCGGGCATCGGTGGCGCGCCGGCGGGCCAGCTCGACCATGCCCATCAGCCCGGTGAGCGGCGTGCGCAGCTCGTGGCTCACCATCGACAGGAACACGCCCTTGGCCCGGTCGGCGGATTCCGCCGTGGCCTTGGCGGCCTGCAGCTCGGCGGTGCGGCCCTGCACCTGGCGCTCGAGCTCGTCGCGGTCCAGCGCCAGCTGCCTTGCCGTGCGCTGCTCGGCAGCGGCGCGCAGCGTGGCCAGCTCGGCATCCATGCGGGCGCGTTCAGCCTCGCGCCGCGCCTGCGCCAGCTCGGCGCGGTTGATCACCAGCCGCGCCTGCAGGTCGGCGCGGGCCGACAGCAGGGCCACCGTCTCGCCGAGCAGGCGCTCCAGTTGCTCCAGCGCCTGCTGCGCATCGAACATCCGGCGCAGGCCATCGACCAGCGTTCGGCGGGCCGAGAGCTTCAGGTCGCCATCGACGCCCGGCTTCTGATGGGCGGTGTTCAGCGCCTCTTCCAGCGCCGCGCAGGAGGCCGCCGAGGCCGAGGCCTCCACCTCCAGGCTGGCAAGCGCCAGTTCCAGGGTGGCGACCAGCCCCACCTGCCCGATCGACCGGGCCATGGCCAGGGCCTGCTCGAAGCCGCTGCGCGCCTCGGCCAGTTCGCCTTCGCGGCGCAGCACGCCGGCCCGGTTGGCGGCGGCCAGCGCGGTCTGCAGCGGATGGCCGGCGGCGGCCAGATCGGCTGCGTCTTCGGCCGCGCGGCGGGCGCGGGCCAGCAGCAGGCGCCGCTCGCGGCCCTGCGCGGGCTGGCGGTCGGATTCCACCTCCAGGCGCCGGGCCAGGTTGTTCAGCGCGGCAAACCGCAGCGCCGGATCCGGCAGGCCGCGGGCCCGTTCGGCGGCCTGCTCCAGCAGCGCAATGCCGCGCAGCGAATCCTCGGGCGCCTGCATCGCCGTGCCCAGGCGGATCAGCGCCCAGCACTCGGCCACCGGATCGTCGGCCGCGGTGGCGGCCTTCAGCGCCTCGTCGGCATGCTGAGCCGACAGCGACAGCAGGCTGGCACGCTCGTACGCCGCCGCCAGCGTGGCATGCACGCCCGAGAGCTCGTGCGCCGGCCCGGCGCTCGCGAAGTGCTCCAGCGCGCGGTTGGCATCGGCCACCGCCCCCTCCAGGTCGCCGGATCGCATCAGGTGCACCGCCAGCAGCGCCTGGCCGCGCGCCACCAGGTCCGGCTGCTGGCGCAGGCTGGCCTGCACCGTGGCCAGGCGCGCCAGGTCGGCGCCCTCGCGATGCGCGCCGCGCTGCAGCGCCGCGAGCGATGCCTCGATCAGCGGCTCGGCATCGCGGTCGAACGGGGGAGAAGGCACCATCCCGGCATGCTAGAGGCTCCGGTACGGCGCCGGCTTATCGTCCGTCAATCTTGTCGACCCCCGGGACGCAGGCCCGGCGCGCGGGCTGCGGGCGTTCGGCCCGGGATGTCGGCCGGGCCGCATGAGGCTGCATCCAGCCGCCTGCGACCGAATGAGGCCGCCCGCACCGTCCGTTGGAGGCCGCGGCGGCGGGCCTCTACACTCGCCCCGCGGTGGCGGCCGCGATCGCGCCTGCACCCGTGGCCCGCAGGCCAGATGCGCGGCCAGCCCGCCGAAGCCGCAGCGCACCGCACCCCTCCGCCACGCGCGCGGCCGCACCCCCAGCCCCGATGCACCAGCCCACCGCCGAGCCCCGGTTCTCGCTCTACCACGGCTACCGGGTCCATCCGGCCTGGCTGCCGACGGCCGCGGTCGATCCGCAGCGCCCGCCGGTGGTGATCGCCGGCGCCGGCCCGGCCGGGCTGGTGACCGCGCTGGAACTCGCCCGCCACGGGGTGCGCAGCGTGGTGCTGGAATCCGAGCGGCAGGTGTCGCAGGGCAGCCGGGCGATCGTCTTCACCCGCCGCAGCCTGGAGATCCTGCAGCAGGTGGGCGTGGCCAGCCGGGTGACCGCCAGCGGGCTGCCGTGGCGCTTCGGCACCTCGTTCTACCGCGGCCAGCCGGTCTACCGCATGGAGGCGCCGCACGGGCCCGATGACCGCTTCTGGCCGATGACCAACCTGCAGCAGCCGCTGCTGGAGGATTTCCTGGTCGAGGCCTGCGCCGCGCAACCGCTGATCGAGCTGCGCTGGGGCAACAAGCTGGTGGCGGTGGCGCAGGCGCCGGACCATGTGGCGCTGACCGTGGACACCCCCGCCGGCCCCTATGCGCTGCAGGCCGACTGGCTGGTGGCGGCCGATGGCGGCCGCTCCGAGATCCGCACGATGCTGGGCGGCCGGCTGGAGGGCGCGGCCTACGAAGGCCTCTTCGTGATCGCCGACATCCGCATCGACTTGCCGCTGCCCACCGAGCGGCTGGCCTTCTTCGACCCCGAATGGAACCCTGGCAACACCGTGCTGATGCACCGCGAGCCCCGGGGCATCTGGCGCATCGACTACCAGCTGCCCCCCGGCGAGACACCCGAGCAGGCGCTCAGGCCCGAGGCGCTGAAGGCCCGCATCGATGCGCAGCTGGCGATGATCGGCCACGGCGGCGCGGCCTGGGCGCTGGACTGGTGCTCGGTCTACAGCGCGCGCACGCTGACGCTGCCGGACTATGTGATGGGCCGCGTCATCTTCACCGGCGATGCGGCGCACCTGCTGCCGATCTTCGGCGTGCGCGGGGCCAACACCGCGTTCCAGGACGCGCAATCGCTGGGCTGGCAGCTGGCCTATGTGGTCCGCGGGCTGGCCGGGCTGCCACTGCTGGCCAACCACAGCGCCGAGCGGGTGGGCGCGGCGCGCGAGATCATCGACGAGGCCGGCAAGAGCACCCGCTTCATGACGCCGCCCACGCGCGGCTTCCGGCTGCTGCGCGATGCGGTGCTGTCGCTGTCGCTCACCCAGCCCTTCGTGCGACCGCTCTACCACTGGCGCACCTCGCGGCCGCATGCCTATCGGCAATCGCGGCTGAACTGCCCGGGCGATGACGATGCCCGCTTCACCGAAGGCCCGCCCGATGGCGCGCCGCCGCTGAACGTGCGGCTGGGCGAGGACGATTTCCTGCTCGACCACCTGGGCGGCGGTTTCGACCTGCTGGTGTTCACGCCCGATGCCGCGCTGCCCGAGGCGCTGGGCCAGGCGGTGCAGGCGGCGCGGGCGCGCGGCGTGCCGCTGAAGGTGACGGCGATCGGCCCGGCGCAGCCGGTGGCGGGCGCCGACCGCACGCTGGCCGATGCCACGGGCCGTTGCCGCCAGCGCCATGGCCTGCCGCCCGAAGGCGGCGCCTACCTGCTGCGGCCCGACCAGCATGTCTGCGCGCGCTGGCGCTCGCTGGCTGCGGTGCGCCTGGAGGCGGCGCTGCACGCCGCGCTGCCCCGCTGAACCCGGCGTCGCCGCGCCGCCCCGCCTTCCGGAGTCCGCGATGAGCCCAAGCCCCGAGCCCACCCAGCCCGGCCACCAGGCCCCCGGCCTCGACCTTCCCGGCCTGGAGCAGGTCTACGACACGCTGGCCCAGGCCATCGACCGCGCGGGCGAGGCGCACAGCGAGCGCTTCCTGGTCAAGCTGGCGCTGCTGCAGGCCCAGGCGCTGGGCGATGCCGATCGCTTCGGGGCCTTGGTCGAGGCGGCGCTGCTGGATCTCGCGCCGGGGCCGCCCGGACAGCCCCTCAGTGCGCCGGGCCCCAGCGGCTCCAATTGACCGCCACCCCGGGGCCAGACCCTGGGTCGCCAGCGCGAGGGCCACCAGCGCAAAGAATCGTCCGCGCCGGGGCCTGCTGCACCGCCGGCCAGCACCGGGCCAAGCGAAGGCACAGCGCCGCCGACTGCAGCACCGCCGGGTCGCGGGTGAAATGCGCGCCTTACAATGCGCGCAACTGTAAGGAGCACAGGCATGGCTGAGTCCACCATCACCGCGAAGGGCCAGACCACCGTGCCCGCTGACATCCGGGCCCTTGTCGATGCCAGGCCTGGCACACGCCTGGTCTGGTCGGCCATGCCCGACGGCACCATCATCGTCCGGGCCAAGACCCGGTCGATCCTGGATCTGGCCGGCATGCTGAAGGCACCGAAATCCAAAGGCGGCAAGCGGGTCAGCATCGACGACATGAACCCCTGGCGCTGACCTCGGCACAGGCATGGCGGCACTCGACACCAACGTCCTGGTGCGCTATCTCGTCCGGGACGACCCTGGACAGTTGGCCGCCGCCAAGCGCCTCATCGGTCGAAGCGTGGCCGAAGGATCGACGCTGTTCGTCCCCGTTACCGTCGTGCTCGAGTTGGAATGGGTCCTGCGATCCAGCTTCTCGTTCGGCAAGGATGACGTGCTGCTGACGCTGTCCAGCCTGTTCTCGGCGGCCGAGTTGACCTTCGAGTCAGAACACGCGCTCGAGGTTGCGCTGCAGTTGTACCGCGAAGGGTCGGCCGACTTCGCAGACTGCCTGCATGTCGCGTTGTCCGCGCAGGCCGGCGAGCAGCCGCTGTGGACTTTCGACAAAGGGGCGGCCAAGGTGAGCGGCGCCCGACTGTTGACCAAGGCCTGATTGGGGATCGAACCCGGCGGTGACTGACCAGCGGTGCGGCGACCTGATCGCCTTCGCTCCGGCCTGTACCGCAACGCCAGTGGGTGCGTGCGGAAACCGATTCAGCACGACGAAGAGGCTGCCAGGCAACTTCGACGGCTGCATCAGGCCGGCATCGACGGCGGCGATGCCGTTCCGATGACCGAGGGTGACCGGTCGGCTCCCCGCGCGGTGGCTCGTTCATCTGCCAGCGAGCAGGCCAGCGAGCACGCATGAAGCCGATCCACCGCCGTCCTGCCAACGCTCAGCGCGCCGGGCCCCAGCGGCTCCACTTCACCGCCACCACGGTGGCCAGACCATAGGCCGCCATCGCGATGGCCACCAGCGCAAAGATCGTCCAGGCCGGGGCCTGCTGCACCGCCAGCCACCAGCCGCCCAGCGCCACCACCAGAAGCCGCAGCGTGCCGGCCAGCACCGGCCCCAGCGGCTTGCCCGCGCCCAGCGACGAGAAGTACAGGCACAGCCCCAGCCCGAACAGCCCGTAGCACGGCCCGGCCCAGCGGAAGTACAGCGCGGCGGCCTCCAGCACCGCCGGATCGCGGGTGAAGTGCGCGCTCCACAGTTCGGGCGCGATCGCCACCGCCGCGCCCAGCACGCCCAGCACGGCGGTGGCCAGCGCGGCGGCGGTCCAGGCGGCGCGGCGGGCGCGCTCGATGCGGCCCGCGCCGATCGCCATGCCCACCAGCGGCACCGAGGCCACGCCCACCGCAAACGCGATCGGCACCAGCAGAAACTCCAGCCGCGTGCCGATGCCATAACCCGCCAGCGCCTGGGTGCCGAAGTGCGACACCAGCCGGGTGAGGATCAGGATGGTCAGCACCGTCTGCAGCGGCGACAGCAGCGCCGGGCCGCCGACCTTCAGGATGTCGATCAGCAGCGGCCACTGCAGCGGCGTGGCGCGGATCTTCAGCCGGATGCGCGCCCGCCCCGAGCGCAGGTAGCCGTAGAGGAACAGCGCCCCGCCCAGGTTGGCCACCACCTGCCCGGCCGCCACGCCGGCCATGCCCAGCCGCGGCAGCGGCCCCCAGCCCAGGCCCAGCGCGCCGCCCACCAGCACCTGCGTGCCCGCCACCGCCAGCAGCGTGGCCGAAGGCACCGCCATGTTGCCCGAGCCCCGCACCACCGACGACAGCGAGTTCACCAGCCAGATGAACACCGAGCCCAGAAAGGCCACGTTGGAGAACGCCACCGCCTGGGCCAGCGCCTCGCCCTGCCCGCCCAGCGCCGCAAAGATCGCCGGCCCGGCCAGCAGCATCAGCACCATGTAGGCGCTGCCGGCGGCCACCGCGATCCACACCGCATGCACCGCCAGCGCATTGGCCCGCTCCGGTTGACCCGCGCCCAGCGCCCGGCTGACCGCAGAGGACACGCCACCGCCCATCGCCCCGGCCGACATCATGCTCTGCAGCATCACCAGCGGAAACACCAGCGCCATGCCCGCCAGCGAGGCCACGCCGAAGCTGCCCACATAGGCCGTCTCGGCGATCGCCGCCAGCGCGGTGGCCAGCATCGCGCCCATGTTGGGCAGCGCAAAGCGCAGCAGCGTGGGCAAGAGCGGCGCGCTCAGCAGCGGATCGGGCGCGCGCGGCGGTGGTGCGGCGGGGGATGCAACGGCGGCCGGCGTGGCCGCCGCAATCGAAGCCGGGGGTGCCTGGGACATGGCAGGGCCTGCAAGAACAAACGGGCCGCAGCCGCGGCCATGCGATGACCGGTGCGACAAAAAGGCCCCGCGGGTTCGCGCGGCCGGCGACGGAAACACCAACGGGGCAGCGGCTCAACCCATCAGCATCAGCATCAGCCGCCGAAACCCTTGTGGCTGCAAGTATTGCATATACAAGTTTGTGGTTGCCCCTCAAGCCAGTCGGATCACCATGACTGCGAGAGCTTGCCCACGATGTTCCGGAAGCTTCTGGTTCAGGAAGGCCTGGTCCAGCCGCTGGCGGCGCGACAAAAACGCCGCATGCCGCTCATCGGGCACCTGGCTTGCGGTACTTCTGGAGCCGGCTTTGCGGCTTGTCGGGCACGGTCATCTCGATCAGGCCGGCGGCCAGGGCCGGCTGCAGGTAGGCCTTGCGGAAATGCTCGTCGTTCTTCAGGCCCAGCGCCTGCTGCAACTGCTGGCGCGTCATCTCGCCGACCAAGGCATTGAGCAAGCGCGCCATCGCCTCATCCGTGGCGACTTCCGTGGCGACTTCCGTGGTGACTTCCGTGGTGACTTCCGGGGTGACTTCCGGGGTGACTTCCGGGGCCGCCTCGCCCGGCGGGCGCCGCAGCACCAGCACGAACTGCCCGCCCGTCTGGCGGAACTCCGGCGGCGGCAGCCCGGCGGCCCGGCAACGGGTGGCCATGTCCAGCGTGCCGCTGCCGGCCTTCTCCACATAGCCGGCCAGGAACATGGGCTCGGCGATCAAGGGGTTGCGCGGAATCGACGCATGCGGCTGCAGAAGATCGGCAGGCGTCAGGGCCGGCGGCAGCTCGCCCGGGTTCCACACCTCCAGCCTATCGGCGAACAGCATCACCTGCACGCTGGCGCCGCTGGTGTAGTCGCGGTGCGCCACGGCGTTGACGATGGCCTCGGCCACCGCCTCGCGCGGCAGCTCGTAGTTCACCGGCACCTGCGTGCTCTCGGCGCGCGTGCCCACGCGCCGCGCCACCTTGGACAGCACGAAGTCCAGCGCCGCATCCACCAACTCGAACACCGTGCCCTTGAACACCTGGTACGACGGAATGGGCTTGCTCACCTCGGTGCCGTGGAAGTGCATGCACTTCACCTCCGACGACGGCAGAAAGCGCTGTGGCCGGCTGCCGAACAGCAGCACAGCCGCATGGCTGGGCGCGGCCTGGTCCAGCAGGTTCAGGTGCGCCAGCGCGGCGGCCATGGGCGTGCCGGGGCCGTGCACGTAGCCGCGCTGCGTCTGCGCCCGGCCCAGAAACAGCTCCAGATTGTCCGGCGCCAGGTCGCCGAGCCCCGCCTCCGGGCAGGCCGCGGCATCGAAGGGCTTGGTGCGCAGGCGGCCGGTGCGTTCCAGCCAATCCACCAGGCTGGCATACACCGCGGCCTGCAGCGCCGGTTCGCTGTCGAACTGGCGGCGCACCACCTGGCTTTCGGCGCGGCGCACCAGCGCGGCCATCTTGGGGTGCCGGTCGGCCGTGCGCTTCAGGTACACCAGCCGCACCTTGCCGGTGGCGGTGGCGCGGTCGAATTCACGCTCGGTGGGCGACACGCCCTCGGCGTCTTCCGAGCCATAGTCGTGGCCGAACAGGGCCACGTACAGGTCGCAGCGGTCCACCTCGGCCAGGTAGGTGGCGTCGGCGCGCCGGTCGGCGGCCGGCAGGTCTTCGAACAGAAAGACCGCGAAGAACCGGCGCAGCAGCGCATCGCCCTGCACGAAGTCGCGCACCGCGCGCCGCTCGGCGGCCAACTCGCCCTGCACGCTGCTCACGAAGATGCGCGCCAGCGGCATCGCTGTGCTTCTCAGGCCAGGCGCTGGTTCTTCACCAGCTCGCGCTGCGTCAAGTCGCCGTAGCAGTTGGGCACGTTCAGCGTCAGGTGCGCGAGCACCTCGCTGCCGTCCGCGCCCCACTGCAGTTCCATCACCGCACACAGCGTGGCGCGCAGCACCGACTGGTGCAGCTCCGAGCCCTCGCCCATCTCGGCCCGGCCAAAATCCACGGCGCTCCTCAGCCGCGCCTTGTTGGCCTTGCGGCTGGCCAGCAGCGGGCCGAAGTCGCGCACCTTGAAGGTCTTGGCAAAGTTCTGGTGGTTGCCCAGCGTCTTGGCGCCGCGCGCTTCCATGTCCAGCATCTTCAGGTAGAAGCGCTCGGCGCCGGACAGCCGGTCCCAATGCGCCTGGGCCACACCTTGCGGCACCAGGCACTGGTTGGCCGTGTCCACGGCGAAGGTGATCAGGCCGTCGACGACGGTGGTCTCGCCCTTCACCCGGGGGCGGAAGGCTTCGGCGCTCATGTCGCGGCCGTTGATCACCTGCCCAAGGGTTGCAGCCAGTCGGTCTCGTCGGGCGCATCGGGGCCGCTGCTCCAGAAGCGGCGGAACTGCTCGCCCTTGCCCAATTGGTTGGCGATCTCGCCCCAGAAGAAATGCGCCGGGTTGTTGCGGCCGTTGAACGCGGCGATGTCGGCGCCGGCAAAGCCATCGGCGCGGGCCATGCAAGCGCAATACACCTTGCGCAGGCCGGCGTGCTTGGCCAGCAGGCCGAAGCCGACCAGCAGGTGCGTCTTGCCGCCGCCCATGGCCTGCTTGAGGTGAAACACGGCCTGCGACGATGCCCCCGCCAAGCGGGCGATGCCCTCCGCCACCAGGTCACGCATGCCCAGGGTGATGTGGGTCTTGTCGAAGAAGGCGATGCCGTCGCCTTCGCTGGCGATGAGCTGGTCCAGTTGCTCGATCTGGTCGCTGAGCTTGACGGACAGCGCGTTGGGTTGCAGCGCGCAGGCATCACGGACGGTCTTCATGGGTTCTCCTCGATGGAGGCGCAGAGGAAAATCAGCCTGCCATCTTACGTACCTTCAAGGGGCGATCCGGCATCCCAAATGGACTCACGCTCCGAGTCCGGCGACGCCCGCACCGAGCGTGCCAATCAAGCGCGAAGGGCCGCATCGGCTGCTGCCGGGCAGACCTGCGTCGATGGCGTCCATGGCAGGCCAAAGAGCCCGCAGCTTGGTCGATGCGTTGCGGGTCCTCAGCCGCGCTTTTCGGCGGGAGATCTTCCCGTCGCTGGGCTGGCCATGCTCAGTCAGATCAGACGGTCTGGCGCGCTCGGAGAGAAAGCCATCGCACCAGGTCCCCAAAGGGTCCATGGCCGACTCTTCAGTACAGAAAGTGGCAGCCGCGGTGCAGCCGCCAAGAACTCCGGGCAAGTACGTCGGCCGCGGTCCGTCAGCCAGACAGCGGTGGGCCGCTGCCCGGCCAGAGAACAAACGCGGGAATCGGCCCGCGGACAGCACGCTCGTGCCGGTCGGCCTACGGCCGGCGACAGGCCTCACTTGCCCCCAAGCTTGGTCTTCAGATCCATCCCGACCTTGCGGTTGACGAACTGGGTGGTGGCCACCTTGGTGAGGTCCACCTCGCCGGGCTTGTAGAGGCCGGCCTTGACCATCTGGTTGTAGAAGTCGGCGATGCGCCCGGCGCTCATCGCGCCGATGCCATTTGTCAGCGCTTCGCCCGAGTCGACGATGCCCTGGCTCTTCATCAGCGCCACGCTGGCCTCCAGTTCGGCCTCGGTCATCTCGGGGTTGTCCTTGATCATCATCGCGTTGGCGGCCTTGCGGTTGCCATACAGGTAGTTCACCCAGCCGAGGATCGAGGCATCGACGAAGCGCTGCACGACATCGGGCTTGTTCTTCACCGTCTCGGTGCGGGCCTCGATCACCGTGCTGTAGGTGGAAAAGCCGTGGTCGGCCAGCAGGTGCACCACCGGGTCGAACTTGCCCTGGTTCTTCACGTAGATCGGCTCGGCCACCGAGTAGCCTTGCTGGATCGACTTGTTGTTGGCGAGGAAGGGGCCGAGGTTGTAGTTGTAGGGCTTGAGGGCCTCGTCCTTGAAGCCGTGCACCGCCTTCAGCCACTGCCACCAGCTGAACTGGCCGTCCTTGGCGATCAGCGCGAGCGGCGCGGTCTTCAGCGCCTCCCACTTCTCGTAGCCCTGGCCGGGATGCGCCATCAGCGCCTGCGGATCCTTCTGGAACATCGCCGCCACCACGATGGTGGGCACCTTGTTCTTGACGTTGTCGAAGCTGTGCAGCAGGTTGCCGGTCATCAGGAAATCGATCTTGCCGGCCGGCAGGAGCGGCCGGTTGTTCACCTGCGGGCCGCCGGGCTGGATCGTCACCTCCAGGCCCATCTTCTGGTAGGTGCCGTCGGCCAGCGCCTGGTAGAAGCCGCCATGGGCGGCCTGGGCCTTCCAGTTGGTGGCGAAGGTGATCTTGTCGGCCGCCAGCGCGGCGGTCAGCGGCGCGGCCAGCGCCAGGGCGATGAGGGCAGAACGCATGATGGGTGTCCTCGGTTGAAGCGTTGGGGACCGTTGAGACCGTTGGGGATCTTTTGGGGAGCTTTGGGGAAGCCGGGGGCGATCGGGGACTTGGGGGGCCGATCGTCACGATCCGGACGATGGGAACGATGGGGGCGTGCCCGCTGGATCAGCCGGCATCGGCCCCCGATTCTGACGCGTGCCAGCGCCCCAGCACCAGCCGCGACAGCGCATTGAAGCCGGCGAAGATCAGCACGCCGGTGGCCACCAGCAGCGTGAGGGCGGCGAACATCTTCGGCGTCTCGGTGCGAAAGCTCGCCTCCAGGATGCGCGAGGCGAGCCCCGTCTCGCGGCCGGCGGCGCCGGCCACCATCTCGGCCGTCACCGCGCCGATCAGGCTCAGGCCGCCCGAAATCTTGAGCCCGGCAATGAAGTACGGCAGCGCCGAGGGCATGCGCAGCAGCGCCAGGCGCTGCCAGGGCGTGGCGCGGTAGAGCCGGAACAGCTCGCGCAGGTTGGCATCGGCCGAGCGCAGCCCGATCACGGTGTTCGACAGGATCGGAAAGAACGCGACGATCCACGCGCACAGCAGCAGCGCGGCGGTGGTGGAATCGACGTAGATCAGGATCAGCGGCGCCACCGCCACCACCGGCGTGACCTGCAGCACCACCGCGATCGGAAAGAGCGCGCGCTCCAGCGCGGGCGACAGCGCAAACGCCGCGGCGATCGCCACCCCGCCGGCACAGGCCAGCAGCAGCGCGCCGAAGGTGATCTTGACCGTGTACCACCAGTTGGGCAGCAGCGAGGCGCCATGCTCGCCGAGCGCCTGCGCGATGCGGCTGGGCGCGGGCAGCGTGAAATCGGGGATGCCGGCCAGGCGCACCAGCAACTCCCAGCCGGCGAGCAGCAGCAGCACCGAAAGCGTCGGGCCGGCCATGCGCTGCAGCGGGCCCGGCGCCACCGGCGCGGCCGCCGGATCGCGGCTCATCGGGGATCCCCGAGCCGGGATGCGGGCCCGTCGGGTGCTCCGGGCGCGGCCGCGGGCTGGGCGCCGCTGGCCGCTTCCAGCGCCCCGGCCAGTTGCCGGCAGCGCGCCGCGAAGTCGGCGCTGTGCCGCCAGTCGGCCGGCCGGGGGTGCGGCGCATCGATGCGGTGCTCGGCCACGATGCGGCCCGGCCTCGCGGCCATCACCAGCACCCGCTGGCTCAGGAACACCGCCTCGGCCACGCTGTGGGTGACGAAGAGCGTCGCCGGCCCCTGGGCCTGCCACCAGTGCAGCAGGTCGCCGTTGAGCCGCTGGCGGGTGATCTCGTCCAGCGCGGCGAAGGGCTCGTCCATCAGCAGAACGCGCGGCCGGGTGACCAGCGCGCGGGCGATCGACGCGCGCATCTTCATCCCGCCGGACAGCTCGGCCGGGTAGGCCTGCGCAAAGCCCTGCAGCCCCACCTGGGCCAGCAGCTCGGCCACCCGCGGCTGCCAGCGCGCACGCGGCCAGCCGGCCAGGCGCAGCGGCAGCGCCACGTTGTCGGCCACGCTGGCCCAGGGCATCAGCGTGGGCTCCTGGAAGACGAAGGCGGTGTCGGCCGGCGCATCGGCGCGGCAGGCCGGCGCCTGCACCGTGCCCGCGGTGGGCGCGATCAGCCCGGCCACGAGCCGCAGCACCGAGCTCTTGCCGCAGCCCGAGGGGCCCAGCAGCGCGACGAACTCGCCCGGCTGCACCGCGAGGCTCAGCCCGGTGAGCGCCAGCACGCCCCCTTCGTCGCCCCGGCCGCCGCCGCGGCCCGCCCGGCCCGCCCGCCCGAAGCGCAGGTCCACGCCCTGCAGGGCGATGCACGGTGCCCCGGACAGCGCGGGGGCCGCGTCAGGCGGGGTCTCGGATGGGGATTCGGCCAGTGGCGGTTCGGTCAAGGCAGGCTCGGCAAGATGGGGCCCGGTCCACGCGGCTTGGCGCATCGGGCGCCTGGGGGTCGCGGCCCGGCAGCCCTCACGATACCCAAGCTCACCTGAAGGCGCCGGCCGTACCGGCTGCAGGCCCCACTCGCCCGCGGGCAGCGCATGGGCCACCGGCTTGTGACCGGCGGATGACCGGCGGCTGACCGGCTGCAGCATCGGCCAGCCGGCCAGCCGATCAGTCGATCGGTCGGCCAGGTGGGCGCCGCGGCATCGCAGCGGCCCGCGGCGGCCCGCAGCGCCTGCGCCTAACATGCCGCGAAGGCGCCGGGCCGAGCCGCCATCCCCAACCGACCGCTTCATCCCCCCGACATCGAACAAGCCAAGGAGACGACGATGGATCGACGACACATGCTGGGCGTGCTGGCCGCTGCCAGTGCGGCGCTGGGCGCTTCGGCCGTGCAGGCCCAGGCCGGGCCGGTGCGCATCGTGGTGGGCTTTGCGCCGGGCGGCAGCGTCGATGCGCTGGCCCGCATCTGCGCCGATGCCATCCAGGGCGCGACCGGCCGCGCGGCGGTGGTGGAAAACCGCGCCGGTGCCGCCGGCCGGCTGGCGGTGGAGCAGGTCAAGGCCGCGCCGCCCGATGGCGACACCCTGGTGCTGGTGCCGCAGGGGCCGATGACGCTGTTCCCGCATGTCTTTCGCAACCTGCGCTTCGACCCGGTGCGCGATTTCGTGCCGATCACCCGCGTGGCTTCGGGCGACTTTGCGCTCACCATCGGCCCGGCGGTGCCGGCCAGGGATTTCGCGGGCTTTCGCGACTGGCTGAAGTCCGCCGGCGCCAAGGCCAACTACGGCTCGCCGGGCGCGGGCACGCTGCCGCACTTCGTCGGCGTGTCGATCGCGCGGGCCATCGGCGTGCCGATGACCCATGTGCCCTACCGCGGCTCGGCGCTGACGATGAACGACCTGGTCGGCGGCGCGCTGTCGGCGGCGCTGAGCCCGGTGACCGAGGCGCTGGAGCTGCACAAGGCCGGCCGGGTGACGATCATCGCCACCACCGGGGCCACCCGCTCGACCTTCGTCGACGGCGTGCCCACGCTCAAGGAGCTGGGCCTGGACATCGACGTGCCGCTGTGGTTTGGCCTCTATGCCCCGGCGGCCACGCCCCCGGCCGCGCTGGACCGGCTGCGCAGCGCGGTGCATGCGGCGCTGGCCAGCGCGCCGGTGCGCGAGCGCATCGGCAAGCTCGGGCTGCTGCCCGCGCCCAGTTCCACCGCCGAGCTGCAGGCCTTGGCGGCCAAAGAGCTGGCGATGTGGGGCCCGGTGGTGAAGGCCTCGGGCTTCACGCCCGAGGATTGAGAAAGCCTCGGGCTCCACCCCATGCCCGAGGATTGAGAAAGCCTCGGGCACGGCCACACGCCCGAGGATTGAGAAAGCCTCGGGCAAGGTCCCATGCCCGAGGATTGAGGCACCCCCGAAGGACGCGCCGCATGACCCACTTCGTCTTCATCGTCGCCGACGACCTCGGCTATGCCGACCTCGGCTGCTACGGCGGCCGCGAGAGCGGCTTCGGTCCGGTCTCGCCGATGATCGACCGCCTGGCCGCCGAGGGTATCCGCTTCACGCAGGGCTACAGCAACTCGCCGGTGTGCTCGCCCACGCGGTTTGCGCTGATGACCGGCCGCTACCAGTACCGGCTGCGCGGCGCGGCCGAGGAGCCGATCAACAGCCGCTCGCGCGGCAGCGCCACCCTCGGCCTGCCGCCCGATCAACCCACCCTGCCCTCGCTGCTGCGCGATGCCGGCTGGCGCACCGCGCTGATCGGCAAGTGGCACCTGGGCTATCCGCCGCACTTCGGGCCGCTGAAATCGGGCTACGAAACCTTCTACGGCCCGATGTCGGGCGGCGTGGACTACTTCAGCCACTGCGCCACCAGCGGCGCGCACGACCTGTTCGAGGACGAGGCCGAGCACCACGACAGCGGCTACCTCACCGACCTGATCAGCCAGCGCGCGGTGCAGTGGATCGAGCGCACCGCCCCGGGCGGCCGGCCGCTCTTCCTGAGCCTGCACTACACCGCGCCGCACTGGCCCTGGGAGACGCGGGAGGACGCTCACCTGGCGCAAGAGGTGAAGGGCAACCTCTTTCACCTGCACGGCGGCAGCATCCACACCTACCGCCGCATGATCCAGCAGATGGACGAGGGCATCGGCCAGGTGATGGCGGCGCTGGAGCGCCAGGGCATCGCCGACGACACGCTGGTGATCTTCACCAGCGACAACGGCGGCGAGCGCTTCTCGGACAACTGGCCGCTGGTGGGCGGCAAGATGGACCTGACCGAAGGCGGCATCCGCGTGCCCTGGGTCGCGCGCTGGCCGCGGCGCATCGCACCGGGGCGCGTCAGCGCGCAGGGCTGCCTGACGATGGACTGGTCGGCCACGATCCTGGATGCGGCGGGTGTGGCGCCGGCCGCGACCCATCCGCTGGACGGCGTGAGCCTGCTGCCGCTGCTGGCCGGCGGGCCCGAGTTCCCGCGCCCGATGCACTGGCGCATGAAGCACCGCGGCCAGCGCGCGATGCGCGAGGGCCGCTGGAAGTACCTGCGGGTGGACGGCCACGACTACCTGTTCGACCTCGAGGCCGACGAGCGCGAGCGCGCCAACCTGGCGCGCCACCAGCCCGAGCGCCTGGCCGCGATGCGCAGCGCCTGGGAGGCCTGGCAGGCGACGATGCCGGCCATCCCCGACGATGCGACGGTGAGCCTGGGCTACTCCGAGGCCGACATGCCGTCGCGCTGAACGCCCGTCGCGGCGGCCGCAGCCGGCCTCCGGTTCCGCGATGCTCCGGGCCGCGCCGGGCGATGCTCACCCCGGCCCGGAGCGTGATCGCCACCGTTGGGCGATCGCGAGCGGGCGTCGTTCCAGCCACCACAGGTAGGCGGCGATGCCCGGTGCCGCGCCCAACCCGGCCAGCAAGAACATCCACTCCGAGGACAGGCCTGTCCCGAAGCTCAGGTGCGTGCCCGCGGCCCAGGCCCCGGCGCCGGCCAGCGCGCCGCACAGCAGCGCCGCGATGCGGTCGCCGCGCCGGGCCAGCAACCGGAACGACAGCGCGCCCGCCAGCGCACTGATACCCGCCAGGGTCATCGCATCGGCCTCGAAGCCGAACGGCCGCATCCAGCGCCCGCCCAGCCCTTCGTTGATGCACACCCCCAGCGGGCCGATGAAGCCCAGCACGGCGCCCAGCCAGCGCAGCTCGTCGAAGCCATCCCGACCGGCCAGGCGGTCGATCTGCTGCTGCAACAGGCTGGGCGCGGCGGGTGCCGGCGGCTCGGCCGACCGGTCCGGAATCGATGGCTTCGCCGACCGCGGCGGGTCCGCCAGGCGCTGCAGGTGCGCCTCGATGATGCGCGCATAGTCGTCGGGCTCGACCGCGGTGTCCTCGGCCAGCCAGCGGCCACGGCCGGCGATGTCGAAGCCCAGCACCGAATGCGGGCGCGGGGATTCCGGCGGGGCGCTGAAGCCGGCTTCGGCCAGCAGCGCGCGAAAGGACGGCCAGTCGGGGTTGCGCCAGCCGTAGAGCCGGCCGACCCACCACAGCGACGAGCGCTGGAAGGCCTCCGAGCCGACCAGCACGAAGAGCCTGGCCCCATGCCCGCGCTGCCGCAGCATGCGCAGCTCCCAGCCCAGCGCATCCGTCCGGCCGGGCACCAGCACGATGGCGCGGGCCTGCGCGGCCAGCCCGGTCAGCCGCTGCTGCCAGGCGTCGTCGCCCGCGTACTCGCGCGCCGCACCCAGCGGGGCCAGCGCATCCTGCGGGCTGCCAAGGGCGATGAAGGGGCCGAGCCGCCGGCCGATCGCCGCGGCCAGGTAGGCCTCGGCGCTGACCCCCTGCTCATCGGACCAGGCCGGACGCAGGATGCCGGGCAGCCAGCGCGCGGCGCCCTGGAGGTAAGGCTTCAGCGTCTGGGCATCGCCGCGGATGAAGGGCTGCTGCTCGTCGCGAAAGGCGCGCAGGTACAGCACCGGCGGCCGCGGATCGTCGGCCAGCACGGCCTCGGCGCCGGGCGCGCGGCGCTGGCGCTGCACCCGCCAGCCGGCCAGCGCCAGGCCGGCGGCCAGCATCGCGAGCGGGCCGCCCAGCACGCCGAGCAGCCGCCCGCCAAGCCCGCCCAGCGCCGAGGCCTCGCCGCGCCCCGCATCGGCCCACACCGCGATGCCCAGCACCGCCAGCGCCCCGGCACACAGCAGGGCCGCCGAGTAGAAGCCCGCCACCAGCCCCGCCCCGCCGCGGCGCGGGCCCCCGGCGCGGCGGCGGCGCGGCAACAGCCCCGACAGCCCCAGGAACGCACCCGGGCCAAGGGTCATGAAGCCGATGAAGGTTGCGAGCACCCCGAGGTCGCGGGCGTCCAGCCGTTCGCCGATCCGCTCACCGATCGGCCACGCCAGGCCCGTGCCCAGCGCCACGCAGCCGAACAGCAGCAGCGCCGCCACCCCTGCGCCCCAGCCCGCGGCCCGCACGCGGGCCAGACCCAGCATCAGCGCCCCGTAGGTCAGCAGGAAGAGCAGCACCGCGGCCACGATCGCGCCGACGGTGCCGAATAGGTTCCACCAGGGGCCTGACATGCGCGCAAGCCTAGTCGGCGCCCCGGTGGCCGGCAAGCGGCGCGAGGGCGGCGGATGTGGCCTGAGCGGGGATGCCGGCGGGCGTCGGAGGCGCCCGGTTCAGGGCAGCACGCCCGGCAGCGTCAGCAGGTAGCGGTGCAGCGCCTCGATCGCGAGCCGCACCTTGGCCGGCTGGGCATCGCGCTGCGGGGTCACCGCCCAGGCGGTGAACGGGGCGTGCGTCCAGCCCGGCAGCACCGGTAGCAGGCGGCCGGCGCGCAGGTCCTCGGCCACATCCACCCGCGCGAGCCGCGCCAGGCCCAGGCCGGCCACGCACATCTGCTGCAGCGAGAGCTGGTTGTTGCTGGTGATGCGCGCCTCGATCGACACCGTCTGCCGCGCCCGGCGCGGGCCGCGCAGGTCCAGCAGCATGGCCTGCCCCTCGGTGGCGAAGGCCAGCCAGGGCTGTGCGGCCAGCGCCTGCAGATCGGCCGGCTGGCCGTGGCGGCGCAGGTGATCGGGCGAGGCGCACAGCAGCACCTCGAAATCGCACAGCCGCCGCGCCACCCAGGACGAATCCGGCAGCGCGCCGATGCGCACCGCCAGATCGATGCGCGACTGGATCAGGTCGATGCGCGCATCGTCGACCAGCAGCTTCAGCGTCAGCGCCGGATGCGCGCCCAGCAGCGCGCCCAGGGCCGGCGCGATGTGCCGCGCAAAGCCCACCACCGCCGACAGCCGCAGCTCGCCCGCCGGTGCCTCGCGCTGGTGCGCGAGCTGCGCCCGTGCGCGCCGTGCCGCGGCCACCAGCGCGGCGCATTCGGCATGCAGGCGCTCGCCGGCCTCGGTGAGCCTGAGCTGCCGCGTCGAGCGGTGCAGCAGCGTCACGCCGCTGCCGCGCTCCAGCGCGCGGATCTGCTGGCTCACCGCCGAGGCGCTGGTGCCCAGCTGCCGCGCCGCCGCGCTCATCGAGCCCTGCTCCACCACGGTGGCCAGAAGGGCCAGGCGGCGCAGGTCGTTCATCCAGGGATCCATGGCAGCGGGGGCCGGCAAGGAGGTCCGGCAGCGGGTTGACCGTGAAGCGCAGCTTCAAGCTGTTGTCGCATTGGACCATCTACCGCCCAGCCGGCGCGGCTCCTAACCTGCCGCCTGCGTTCAACCCGTGGCCCGAGAAAGGCCGCGGGCCCGTTCACCGAAGCCCTGAAAGGAGCCCCCCATGAAGATCGCCCTCATCGGCGCCAGCGGATTCGTCGGCGCAGCCGTGCTCAGCGAAGCCCTGCAGCGCGGCCATGCCGTGACCGCGCTGGTGCGCAACCCCGCCAGGCTGGCGCCGGCCGCCGGCCTCACCGCCCAGGCGCTGGACGCCCGCGACGCCGCCGCGGTGGCGCAGGCGGTGGAAGGCCACGACGCCGTGGTCAGCGCCTACAACCCCGGCTGGGAGACCCCCGACCTGTACGACGCCTTCCTGCAAGGCAGCCGGGCGATCACCGCGGGCGTGAAGCGCGCCGGGGTGCGGCGGCTCGTGGTGGTCGGCGGCGCCGGCAGCCTGTACGTGGCGCCGGGCGTGCAACTGGTGGACACCGAGGGCTTCAAGCAGCTGGTGCCGCCCAACGTGGTGGATGGCGCCCGCGCGGCGCGCGATGCGCTCACCGAGATCCAGCGCGAGTCGACGCTGGACTGGAGCTTCGTCTCGCCCGCCGCGATGCTGACCCCGGGCGTGCGCACCGGGCAGTTCCGCACCGGCGCCGACGCGCTGCTGATGAACGGCGATCAGCCGGCCGGCATCTCGGTGCAGGACCTCGCGGTCGCGATCGTCGACGAGCTGGAGCGGCCGCAGCACCTGCAGCGGCGGTTCACGGTGGCGCACTGAGGCCGGCTGCCGGCTGCCGGATTCAGCGCTCGGCGCGGATCACGCTGCGGTGAAGCTTGCATGAGGACTCGGTGACCTGCGCTTCCTAGCATGGTCTTCACCGGTGGCCCAGCGCCGCCGGTGCCCGACCAACCCCCATGCCGGCGCGAGACGCGTGCGGCCAGGAAGTCCTGTATGAAGCACCGCCCGCGTTTCCCCCATGCCCTGGCCAGCGCGGCTCAACCGTCTGGCCGGGCGCTGCCCTGGCCGCGCCGGTGGACCTGACGATCGCGGTGCACAACCGCGCCGCGGCCAACAGCGTCTCATTTGCGCCGCTGCATGTGGGTGTGCACAGCGGCCAGTTCGACAGCTTCAACCTCGGCCAGGTCGCCACCGCCCCGATCATCAGCGTGGCCGAAGGCGGGGGCGGCCAGGCCTGGCAGGCCGCCTTTGCCGCCGCCGATCCGAATGCCGCGCGGGGCACTGTCGGCGGGCTGCTGCAGCCCGGACAGACGGCAAGCTTGACGCTGCGGGTCGATCCGCTGCTGAACCCCTACTTCAGCTTCGGTGCCATGGTGGTGCCGAGCAACGACCTCTTCATCGGCAACGACTCGGCCACCGCGCACCGGCTGTTCGACGGCGTGGGCAATCTGGTGCTGGGCCGCATCGGCCAGCGCGCCGACCAGATCTGGGATGCGGGCTCGGAGGTGTTCGACCCGCTGGCCGCCGCCTTCGTCGGCACCAACGCGCTGCGCGCGCCGCAGAACTCGGTGGTGGCCTTCAACTTCGCCGAACTGCATGGCTTCAACGGCCTCACCACCGGGGCCAACTACACCTTCGACAGCGGCCTGATGGCCCAGAGCGAGATCTATGACATCTCGTTTGCCGTTTCAGCCGTACCCGAGCCACAGACCTGGGCCCTGATGGTGGCCGGCCTGCTGGGTGTCGGGCATCTGTGCCGGCGCCGGCAGGCGGTGCAGGGCTGATGCGCGCACCGGGTCTTCACGGCCCGGGGATGTTCCCAAGGGCCGTGCTCTGCTGCAATCCAGGTTGATCAACCGCGGCTGCACCCGAGCGGGCCCCCTTTCGATGAACGAGCAACTGCTGCTGGTGGAAGACGACGATGCGATCGCCGGTGCCCTGGCCATCCACCTGCAGCAGGCCGGCTACCGGCTGCACCGCGAGACCGACGGCCGGCAGGCGATGCTCGCCATCGACCGCCAGCGCTGGGACCTGGTGTTGCTGGACCTGATGCTGCCCGGCGCCGACGGCTGGGAGGTCTGCCGCCACCTGCGCGGCCGGCATGCCGACGTGCCGGTCATCATGCTCAGCGCCCGCTCGGCCGAGGCGCACCGCGTGCTGGGCCTGGAGCTGGGGGCCGACGACTACCTGGCCAAGCCCTTCTCGATGCTCGAACTGGTGGCCCGGGTGCGCGCGCTGCTGCGGCGCATCGACCTGCTGCGCCGGGGCCCGTCGGTCTCGCGCCTGCTGACCGCCGGCCCCTTCAGGCTGGACACCGAGCGCCGCCAGCTGTGGCGCGGCGGCCAGTCCGTGCCGCTCACCTTGCGTGAACACGACCTGCTCGCCTTCCTGCTGCGCCACCCGGGCCGGGCCTTCAGCCGCGGCGAGCTGCTGCAGCGGGTCTGGGGCGAGGGCTTCGACGGCTACGAGCACACCGTCAACTCGCACATCAACCGCCTGCGGCAGAAGATCGAGGACGACCCGCGCAACCCGCTGCGCATCGTCACGGTCTGGGGCACCGGCTACCGCTTCGAGCCGGGTGCACCATGAGCCGGCCGGCGCCACCCGCTGGCATGCCGCTCGAAGCAACCGGCCCGGCCGACGATGCCGCTGCGCCTGCTGCCATCAGCCCCCGCCCCGGCATGCCCTTCGCGCAGCGCCTGAGCCTGCTGCTGGCCGGCCTGCTGCTGGCCTTTGGCGGGGTGGTCGGCCTGCTGGGCTGGAAGCTCGCCCATGTGCACGAGGACGAGGCGCTGCAGCGGCTGTCACACGGGCTTGCGCAGCACATCATCGGGCACTGGCCCGAGATCACCCGCGCCAGCCCCGACGAGGCCGAGCAGGCCGCCCGCAAGGCCCTGCTGCAGATGCTGATGGTGGTGAACCCCGGGGTGCAGGTCTACCTGCTGGATGCCGACGGCCGGGTCGATGCCTACATCGGCGAGCCCGGCATGGTGCGCCAGCACCAGCTGGACCTGCAGCCGGTGCGCCGCTTCCTGGCCGGCGCCGCGCTGCCGCTGCGCGGCACCGACCCGATGGGCGGCGATGCGCTGCGGCTGTTCAGCGTGGGCATGTTCCCGCCCCGGCCGGGCGATGCCCGGCCGCCGGGCTACCTCTACGTGGTGCTGGACGGCATGGCGCGCCAGCAGGTCAGCGCGCGGGTGAACCCCGCGCGCACCTGGCAGGGCGTGGCCCTGGCCGCCGCGCTGGGCGGCGGGGTGATCCTGGCGCTGGGCCTCTTCACGCTGCGCCGCATGGCGCGGCCGCTGCGTGAGCTGTCGATGCGCATGGCCGCCTACAGCCATGCGGGGAAGGTGGGACCGGTGGGCCCGGTGGGCCCGGCTCGCCCCGACGGCCCCCAGGCCGATGGCCGCGCCAAGCCGAGGGCCGGCGACGAGGTGCAGGCGATCGCCCGCGCCTTCGGCGACATGACCCGGCGCATCGAAGCCCAGGCCGCGGCCGAGCGCCGGCAGGCCGCCGACCACCGCGAGACCATGGCCGGCATCGCGCACGACCTGCGCACGCCCCTCACCGCGCTGCACGGCCATCTGGAGGCCCTGGTCGACCCGGCCCTGGCGCCGGACGCCCAGCGGCCGCGGCTGCTGGCCGCGGCACTGGCGCAAAGCGACAAGGTGCGGCGGCTGTCGCAGCAGCTGTTCGAGCTGGCCGCGCTGCAGGCCACCGACCAGGTGCTGCAGCGCGAGCGCTTCAGCCTGGATGAACTGGTCACCGATGCGGTGCAGAAGTTCGAGGTCCACCGCCCGCGGCCGGCCATCGCGCTGAGCGGCCCGGCGCCGGGCCGGCTGGAGCTGATGGGCGACCTGCAGCTGGTCGAGCGCGCGCTCACCAACCTGATCGACAACGCGCTGCGCCATGCCGCCGCAGGCGGCCAGGTGCGCGTGAGCCTGCGGCGCGAAGGGCCCACGGCCGAGGTGCTGATCGAAGACAGCGGCCCGGGCCTGCCCACCGAGGTTCACGAGCGCCTGCAGCAAGCCCGCTCGTTGCGCGACCCGCCGCTGCGCCGATCGAGCAGCGGCACGGGCGGCATCGGCGGCCTGGGCCTGGCGATCGCCCAGCGCATCGCGCAACTGCACGGTGGCAGCCTGAAGCCGCTGCCCGCCCCCGGCGGCGGCACCCGGCTGTGCCTGGCGCTGCCGCTGTCGCCCTGAACGCAGGGGCGGCAAAGGGGCCGCAAAGGGGCTGCACAGGGGCGGCAGCGGAGCCGCACCGGGGCCGGGCGATCGCGCGCGGCGGCTTTGCGCAGACCGCGTCAGTCGCGCGGCGGCGAACCCGGCCTTGCCCCTGCCAGCAGCCCCAACCCCAGCACGGCCAGCAGCAGCCCGCCCAGGTAGATCGCCGCGCTCGACGGGCTCAAGGCCCCGGGCGTGGCCAGCGCCACGGTGCCGGCGGCCAGGCTCGCGATGCCCATGTACAGCGGCACATGGGCATAGGCCCACCGGCGCATGCGCCGGCCGGCGGCGGCATCGGCCACATGGCGCTCGCCATGGCCCTTCACGCGGTCGAAGTAGGCCTGCCACAGCGCAAAGCTCAGCAGCGCGCCCACCGCCGCCGCCACGGCGCCCGAGGCGTGCAGGTGATCGCCATGGTCCAGCGCATGCACCACCGCCGCCATGCCCTCGCCCAGGAGGATGATGGTGAAGAGCCCGAAGCGCTCGGGCAGGTGCTCGGGGTGCGGCGGCACCGCCGCGGTGTGGCGCGCCACCAGCCAGGGCGAGGCCAGGTCCAGCGCCAGCGCCAGGCCCCAGCACGCCAGGCGCAGGCCGCCGGGCTGCACCGCACCGGCAAGCCACAGGAGCGCCTGGGCCGCGTACACAAGCGAATAGACGCGGATCAGCCCGGCCGCGCCGGTCCAGTGCCGTTCGGACCTGTAGGCCAGGGCGAGCAGCAGCTTGAAGGCCGCGATGCCGCCGCCAAAGGCCCAGGCCCGATCGGCCAGCGGATCCGACACGCCGTAGCCGATCAGCGCCACCGCCGCGATCTGCGCAAAGCCCAGGCGGCGCTGGCGCGGCAGGTCGCGGTCGAAGCGGGTGCCGTGAAAGGTGTGGCCCAGCCAGCACCACCACATCGCCAGAAAGGCGCCGGCAAACTGCGCCGCGCCGGCCAGATCGTAGTGGTGGGCATAGGCGCCCGAGAGCTGCGCCACCGCCACCACGAAGACCAGGTCGAAGAACAGCTCGAACCAGGTGGCCTTGCGGCCCTCGGCATGCACCGGCACGCCGCCCGGCTTCGGGCCCGCCGGCCCGGCATCGGAATGGGCCGGACGATGGACCTGGGCAGGGCTGGACGGGGGGTGCATCGGTCGATCCTGTGAACCGCGTGGGCGGCAAGCGGCTCAGCGTTTCAGCGCTTCAGCGCCGCCCACACCAGGTTCGGCGAGTGTCCCTGCAAACGCACGAGACGCACCCACAGCAGCGTCATGTGCTCCAGGTGCAGCGCCTGCTCCAGGCCGCCCACATCCAGCGGCTCCCAGCCCAGTTGCCCGATCAGGCCGGCCACCGCCGCCTTGGCGCCGGCATCGGCGCCGCAGTACAGCATCACCGGCTTCACGCCGGCCCCCGGGTAGGCGTTGTCCTCCAGGTTCTCGAAGCCGTAGATGGTGAAGGCCTTCACCACCCGGGCCTGCGGCGCCAGCGCCTGCAGCGCCTGCGCACCCGATTGAACGCTCTGCAACCCGTGGCTCAGGCCCGGGCCCACCGGGTTGGTGCAATCCACCAGCACCTTGCCCGCCAGGGCCTGCGCCAGCGGCGGCACCACCTCGGCATTGGCCGCATACGGCGTGGCCAGGAACACCGCTTCCGCCTGCTGCACCGCCTGCAGCATCGGCAGCGGCTCGAGCGCCGGGTTGCGGGCCAGCGCCTTGCGCACCGCGTCGGAGCCGGCATCCCGCGCGGCCAGCATCACGCGGTGGCCCAGGCGCTGCAGGTGATCGGCCAGGGCCAGGCCGACGTTGCCGTAGCCGATGAAGGCGATGTTCATGCGGTGCTCCTGCTCAGAAGCTGTGGATGAACCGGCCGCGCCCGAGCGGGTGGCCCAAGGCGTGCAGATCTAGGCGCAAAGCGCAGCCATAGCTCGGGCTATGGCGAGCATTTGCAACGACGAGCGGCGCGCCTTGGGACGGCCGAGCGGGTGTGGAGGGGTCGTTCACAGCTTCTCAGCGGCCCAGGGCCTCGATCACCAGGCGCGCGGTCTCGGCGCCGGAGAAGTTCTGCTGGCCGGTGACCAGGTTGCCATCGCGCACCGCAAAGCTGCGCCACAGCCCGCCCTGCACATAGTTGGCGCCGATGGCCTTGAGCTTGTCCTCGATGCGCCAGGGCATCACGTGCTGGTCGCGCGGCAGCAGGCCGTAGCTCCACACCGCGTTGTCGGCGAAGTCTTCCTCCACGTTGGCAAAGCCGGTCACGGTGCGGCCCTTGGCGATGTACTCGCCGCCGCGGGTCCTGGCATAGGCCAGGATCGCGCAGCCGTGGCACAGCGCCGCGGCCACCTTGCCGGCCTCGAAGAACTCGGCGAACTTGGCATGCAGGTCGGTCGCGCCCTCGAAGGTGAACATCGGCGCCTGGCCGCCGGCCACGACGATGGCATCGAAGGCCTGCACCTCGATCTCGGCCACCGGGCGGGTCTGCTCGACCAGCGCCTTCAGCTCGGGCGTGTGGATGAAGCCCTGGCTGATGAGGTCGGTCTTGCTGTAGCCGCTGGCATCGTTGGGGTCGCTCATGCCGTCGGCCTGGCAGGCCCCGCCCGCGGGGCTGAAGACCGCCACCTCATAACCCGCCTCGTGGAAGGCCAGGTAGGGATGGGTCAGCTCGCTCCACCAGAAGCCCACCGGCCAGCCGGTGGTGGTGGAGACGGCCGGGTTGGCGATCACCAGGGCCACGCGCTTCTTCTCGCGGGGGTTGACGACATTGGGGTCCTGCAGGCTCATGGCGGGCTCCGGGGGATGTGGAAGGCCTCGCACTGTCGCCGCGGCGGCAGAATCGATCAATCCATCCATCCGGCACTGTGTGTTGCCCATGAAATCAACAATCGACCTCGCCGCCATCCAGGCCTTCGCCCGCGTGGTGCAGACCGGCAGTTTCACCCGCGCCGCCGACGGGCTGCAGACCCACAAGGCGCACCTGTCGCGGGTCATCACCCAGCTGGAGCGCGAGCTGGGCGTGCGGCTGCTGGAACGCACCACCCGCTCGCTGTCGCTGACCGAGGTGGGGCGCGAGTTCCACGAGCGCGCCACCGCCATCCTGGCGGCGGTGGACGATGCGCGGCAGGCGGTGGCGCAATCGCAGGGCGAGCCGCGCGGCACGCTGCGGCTGACCTGCGGGGTGGAGTTCGGCATGCTGGCGGTCAGCGGCTGGATCCAGCGCTACCTGGCGCAGCATCCGCAGATGAAGGTCGAGGCCGAGATCACCGGCCGCCTGGTCGACCTGGTGCACGAAGGCTTCGACCTGGCGATCCGCGTGGGCCAGCTGCCCGATTCCACGCTCGCCGCGCGCCGGCTGGGCACGCTGAGCTATGCGCTGTACGCGGCCCCGGCCTACCTGAAGCGGCGCGGCACGCCGGCCACGCCGCAATCGCTGGCCGAGCATGACCTGCTGGTCTTTGCGCCCGGCAACGGCAGCGTGGCCTGGGCGCTGGGCCGGCAGGGCGAGACCCACCGCATGGTGCCGCAGCCGCGCTTTCGGGCGAGCAACAGCTTCGCGGTGCGCGATGCCGCAGCGGCGGGCCTGGGCATCGCGCTGCTGCCGGGCCTGATCGGCGATCCGCTGGTGGCCGAGCGGCGGCTGCGCACGGTGCTGAAGGGCTGGTCCACGCCCGAGGTGCCGGTGAGCGCTGTGTTCGCCAGTGCGCGCTTCCTGGCGCCCAAGGTGCGCGCCTTCATCGAGCTGGCGCATGCAGCGTTCGAGCCGGGCCGCGGCTGAGCGCCGCCAGCCCGGCCCCGGATGCCTTGCCCCGCGCGGCCGGCCGGGGCATGCTGCCGCCCATTGCCCATCGCCCATCGCCCATCGCCCATCGTCCTGAGCCCTGAGCCTGAACCGCATGACCGCCACCCGAGCCCCCGCAACAGACGCCCAGCGCCGGATCACCGGCGGCGAGATCATCGGCAGCCGCGAGCCCGATGGCACCCTGGCCTGGCGCGGCATCCGCTACGCCGCGCCGCCGGTGGGCGCGCTGCGCTGGCGGGCACCGCAGCCGCCCGCGCCCTGGTCGGGCGTGCAGCCGGCGCTGCAGCATGGGCCGATGGCGCCGCAGTACGCCGGGCTGCTGGCCCCCGTGCCGCCGCGCGAGCACGGCCAGATCGTCGGCGACGAGGATTGCCTGAGCCTGAACGTCTTCGCCCCGCCGGCCGATGCCGGCGCGGCGCCGCGGCCGGTGATGGTGTGGATCCACGGCGGCGGCCTGGCGGTGGGCACCTCGGCCAGCTACGACGTCGCGCGCAAGCTGGCACTGCACCAGGGTGTAATGGTGGTGACCTTGAACTACCGGTTGGGCGTGCTGGGCTGGTTCAGCCATCCCGCGCTGGCGGAGGCCGATGGCGCCACGGCCGAGGAGCGATCGGGCAACTTCGGCCTGCTCGACCAGATCGCCGCGCTGCGCTGGGTGCGGGACAACATCGCGGCCTTCGGCGGCGATCCGGGCTGCGTCACGGTCTTCGGCGAATCGGCCGGCGGGCACAGCGTGCTGATGCTGCTGGCCAGCCCGCTGGCCGCGGGGCTGTTCCACCGCGCGATCGCGCAGTCGCCGGTGAGCGAGACCTGCTCGATGGCGGTGGCGATCGACGGCGAGGCCTCGCTTGTGGCCAGCCGCCTGAGCGGCACCCGAGAGGTGAGCGCGCGCTGCTGGGCCGCCGCCGGCCGCAGCCCGGATCTGGCCGCCGCCCGCAGGGCACTGCGCGAGGCCCCGGCCGCTGAGGTCGCCGGTTTCCTGCGCAGCCTGACGCCGGCCCAGCTGCTGGCCGCCCATGCACCGGGCAGCGTGGGCATCTACCTGGGGCCCTGGCCGGCGCGCGACGGCTGGGTGCTGCCCGCCGCGCCGCTGGCCGAGGTGTTCGCCAGCGGGGCCTGGAACCGCGTGCCGGTGGTGCTGGGCAGCAACCGCGACGAGGTGCGCACCTTCCTGGCCGACAAGCCCGAGCATGCCCGCCTGCTGGCCGGGAAGCTGCCGCTTTTGCACGACCGCGCGGCCTACCTGGCCGAGACCGGCTACCAGTCGCGCGCCTGGCGGGCCCGCCATGTCGATGCCATGGCCGATGCGATGCTGGCCAGCGGGCACCGGGCCGTCTGGAGCTACCGCTTCGACTGGGACGAGGTCCCCGCCCTGCCCATCATCCGGCCCGATCTGCTGCTGGGCGCGGCCCATGGCGTCGAGATGGCCTTCGCCTTCCAGGATCCGAGCCAGGAGTTCGACATCTTCAACCTGGCCACGCCCTTCAACCGCAGCAGCCGGCAGGCCATGGCCGAGGCCATGGGCAGCGCCTGGGCCGGCTTTGCGCGCCGGGGCGATCCGGGCGCGGCCTGGCTGCGCCGCAGCCCCCCGGACGGCGAGGCGGCCGGGGCCGCTGGCGACAGCCTGATCCTGGACAGCGCACGCGATGGCGGCCTGCGCATGGCCGCCGCCCGCGAGGACCTCGAGCGGCTGAAGGCCGAGCTGGCCACCGACCCCGCCATCGCCTCGCCGCGGCTGCGCTGCGCGATCTATGCCCGGCTCTTCCTGTGGCATCCGCTGTTCGAAGGCAGCGGCAGCCTGGATGAGTACCAGGCCTGGTGCAGCCGCTTCGGCTGCACAGAGCCGGCCGAAGCCTTCCGGCCGCGGGTGGAGGTGTAGCGGGTCCGCCCCCAGCCGGATCACCGGCCTGCAGCTGCGGCAGTGGCTGCAGGGGCGCCGCGACCTGCAGCTGCTGCAGCTGCCCGAAGCCCACCGCAAGAGCCCCGCCCACCGCGCCGAGGCGCTCAACAGCTGCGACCTGGCCGTGCTGTGCCTGCCCGACGAGGCCGCCCACGAGGCGGTGGCGCTGCTGCGCAACCCCGCCGTGCGCGTGATCGACGCCAGCTCCGCCCACCGCACCGCGCCCGGCTGGGTGTACGGCCTGCCGGAACTGCTCCCCGATCAGCCCGAGCGCATCGCCCGGGCGCAGCGGGTCAGCAACCCCGGCTGCTATCCCACCGGGGCCCTGGTGCTGCTGAAGCCCCTGGTCGAGGCCGGCCTGCTGCCGGCCGATCATCCTGTGGTGATCCACGCGGTGTCGGGCTACTCGGGGCGCGGGCGCGCGGGGCTTCTGGACCATGAAGGCCCCGATGCCGCCAGCGCACCGCCCTTGCAGCTCTACGGCCTGGGCCTGAACCACAAGCATCTGCCCGAGATCCGGCAGCACGCCGGCCTGGTGCACGCACCCTTCTTCGTGCCGGCGTACGGGCACTACCGCCAGGGCATCGTGCTCGGCATCCCGCTGCACCTGCGCCTGCTGCCCGCCGGCACCACGGCCGAGCAGATCGCGCACGCGCTGGCTGCCCGTTACGCCGGCCAGGCCTTCATCGAGGTGGAGCCGCTGGCGCTGCAGGCCGATCACCGCCGGCTGGACCCCCGCGACCTGAACGGCAGCAACCGGCTGCGGATCTCGGTGTTCGCGCAGCCGCAGGCGGGCCAGGTGCTGCTGACGGCGGTGTTCGACAACCTGGGCAAGGGCGCGGCCGGCGCGGCGGTGCAGAACCTCGACCTGATGCTGGGCACCGCCGCCGCCCGGCAATCCCCCGCCGCAGCGCCCCCGGGGTAAGCCCGCCGCGCCCATCTGATCCGGTGGCGCGACGCCGCCCGGGGCGGCCGGGTGTTCAGCCTGGCGCCGACTGCCCCCGCCGGCAGCTCCTCGCCCCCAGCGCCATGCCCGTCGGGGCCACCCTGCACCCGGGATCGGCGCAAGCCTCCAAGCGCCTGCCGCTCACTTCACCGCGCCGGCGGTCAGGCCGGCGATCAGCTGGCGCGAGGCCAGCACGAACAGGATCAGCAGCGGCAGCGTGGCAATGGCCGAGCCGGTCATCAGCGCGCCCCATTCGGTGTCAACCGGGCTTTGCAGGCTGCGCAGCGCGAGCGGCAGGGTGTATTGCTCGGGGCTGCGCATCACCACCAGCGGGCCGATGAAGTTGTTCCAGCTGGCGATGAAGGTGATGAGCCCCAGCGTGCCGAGCGCCGGCTTCAGCAGCGGCAGCACGATGCGCCAGTAGATGCCCAGCTCGCCGCAGCCGTCGATGCGCGCGGCCTCGATCAGGTCGCGCGGCACGGCGCTCAGCACGAACTGCCGCATCAGGAAGATGCCGAAGGCGTTGGCCGCGCCGGGCACGATCAGTGCGCGCGGCTGGTCGATCCAGCCCAGCACGTCCATGATCATGAAGGTGGGGATCAGCGTCATGAAGCCGGGCAGCAGCATGGTCGCCATCACCAGCGCGAAGAGCGCACGCTTGAAGCGGAACTCGAAGCACGCAAAGGCATAGCCGCCCATGCTGCAGAACAGCAGCGTCAGCGCGGTGGCGGCCAGCGCCACGTACAGGCTCAGGCCCAGGTTGCGCCAGAACGGCAGGCGATCGGTGAGGATCTTCAGGTTGGCGAGCAGGTCGTCGCCGAACCACATCGGCGGCGGCAGGCTGAAGATCTCGCCGCGCGACTGCGTGGCAAAGACGAACATGAACCAGAACGGCGCCAGCATCAGCAGCGCGCCCACGCCGATCACGGCATAGGCGGCAACGGGTGCGAGGCCGCCCGCCGAGCGGGCTTGCGGCGCGCCCATCATCCGCCCTGCCGGGGCCGGAAGGCCCGGTTGGTGAGCCAGGTCAGCACCACCACCACGCCGAACAGCAGCCACGACATCGCGCTGGCGGCGCCGAAGTCGCTGAAGTCGAAGGCCATGCGGTAGAGGTAGATCGCGGTGGTCATGCCCGACTGGTCGGATCCGCCGCGGCCGCCGGTCAGGATGAACGGCTCCTCGAAGAGCTGCAGCCCGCCGATGACGCTGAGCGTGACGCCGAAGAAGATCATCGGCTTCAGGCTCGGCAGCGTGATGTAAAAGAACTGCGCCAGCGGGCCGGCGCCGTCGATGCGCGCGGCCTCGTACAGGTCCTTCGGGATGGTCTGCAGCGCGGCCAGGTACAGCACCAGGTTGAAGCCGATGTAGCGCCAGAACACCACCACCGCGATCGCCGGCTTGATGTGGTCGGGGTTGCCCAGCCAGTCGATCGGCTCGCCGCCGAAGGCGCTGCGCAGCACCGCGTTGACCAGCCCGTAGTCGGTGCTGAAGAGGCTGGAGAACAGGATCGCGATCGCCACCGTGCTGGTGATGTAGGGCAGGAAGTACGCGCCCACCACGGCATTGCGCAGCCGCCTGAAGCGGTTGTGGATGAACACCGCCAGCGGAATGGCCACCAGGTGCTGCGGCACCCCCGAGGCCAGCGCTAGCCAGGCGGTGTTCTTCAGCGACTTCCAGAACCACTCGTCCTGCAGCGCGAAGGCGAAGTTCTCCAGGCCGACGAAGCGCATCGCCGCCAGGCCGCTGGTCGGCTCCCAGGACTGGAAGGCCAGCCACAGCGAGAACAGCAGCGGAAACAGCCCGAACACCGCGAACAGGATCAGGAACGGGCTCAGCAGCACATAGGGCGCGACGGCCGGCGACAGGCGCCATCGGCGGCGGGTTCGAAGGGGCGGCATCGGGTGTCAGCGCCGGGCGCGTTTCTCAAGCAGCCGGGCCGCATCGGCCAGGGCCTCGGGGATGGGCTTGCCGCGGTCGAGCACCTGGTCCAGCTCGGTGTCGATGACCTCGCCCGCGAACGCATCCTGCTTGTGCACCGCCACCGCGGCGATGCGGCGCGCGGTCTCGCGCCACAGGCGGCGCGCCGGCTGGCCGCCGAGGAAGGCGATCGGCTCGTCGAAGAACGGGTCGTCGTAGCTGTCGACCAGCGCCGGGAATGCATCCTGCGCGCGAAAGGCCTGCAGCTGCTGCGTGCGGTCGAGCGTGAGCAGCTGGATCAGCTCCCAGGCCAGCGCCTTGTTCTGCGGCGCCGCGCCGCGCGGGATCGCGAAGAAGGTGCCGCCATAGGCCGCCTGCGCGCCTTCGGGCAGCGGCAGCGCGCGCCACAGCCCGCGGGTGTCCGGCGCCAGCCAGTTGCTCAGGTGCCCGGCCAGCCAGGCACCGGTCAGCTGCGTGGCCAGGCGGCCGCGCTTGAAGCCCTCGCTCCAGTCGTTGCTCCAGGCGATCACGCGGGCATCCAGCCGGTGGCGGCGCACCTCGCGCGCGAGCTCGAACGCGCGCACGAAGCGCGGGCTCTGCACCAGCACCCGGTGCTCGGCGCCGAAGTAAAGCCCCTCGCCGGGCTGGATGCCGGTGCGGATCAGCAGGTCCTTCATGTCGCGTGCATGGGCCAGCAGGTAAGCGCCGGTGGCGGCCTTCAGCTGGCGGCCGGCGGCGACGTAGCTGTCCCAGGAGCGGGTGAGCTCGGCCTCGGCGATGCCTGAGCGCGCCATCAGGTCGTGCCGCACCAGCAGGGTGCCGGGCCCGATGTCGGTGGGCGCGGCGACGATCGCGCCGCCGGGCGCGGTGGCCTGGGCGACCGCATAAGGCACATAACGGGCGGCCACGCGGCCGATGTCGTACGGCGGCTGGCGCAGGTCGTCCAGCCCGGCGCCCCGGGCGAAGCGGCCGACATAGCCCACCTCCAGCGCCATCAGGTCGGGCAGGTGCGAGCGCGTGGACAGCGCGGTGGTCATCGCGGTGTGGTGGTCGACGAACTGCCGGCTCACCACCTGCACCTCGACGCCGGGCCGGCGCTGCGCCCAGGCCGGCAGCGCGGCGCGCACGATGCCATCGACCGCGGGAAAGGCCGCCACCGTGAGCTTCACCGGCGCGTTGGCGCGGGCGGCCCGCCCCCAGCCGGCCGCCAGCACCGGTGCCGCCAGCAGCAGCGCCCGGCGGCGGGGCCGGGCGGCGCGGGGGATCGGCAGCGGGTTCATGGGGCAACCTCCAGGCTGCGCCTTGCGGGATTCGCCCCCGGGACGGCCCGGCGGGCCCATGGCCGAAGGCGGATGGATGGCGGATGGATGACGGGTGAAAGGCAGGCGAAAGGCAGGCGAAAGGCAGGTGAAAGGCAGCCGAAAGGCGGGTGACCGGTAGCGATCGACGCGGCCGAGCTGAAAGCGCTTTCAATCCGGCAGTGTCCGAGGCCGTCCGGAGGCTGTCAACCGAGGGTTAGCGCCAAGCGGTGCCGGCCGCTGCAGATGCTCGGTTCGAGCGTGCCCGCAGGCCGCTGTGGCAGCGGCGCGCGCGCATGCGGCGATATGGCGAGCATCTGCAACGACGAGCCGGGTCGTCAGGGCACGACCAGCGGGTGTGGACGGGTCGTTCACAGGTTCTCAGGCCGGCCCACGGACCCGCGTGCTCTCGCGCAGCACCAGCCGCGGGGTCGGCAGCGCGAGCGTCGGCGTCTGGCCGGCCAGCAGCTGCAGCATCGCCTGGGCCGCGAGCTGGCCCAGCTCATGCACCGGATGGTGCACCGTGGTGAGCGGCGGGATCGCATAGACCGCCGAGGCCAGGTCGTCGAAGCCGACCAGCGAGACATCGTCGGGCACCCGCAGCCGGCGCCGGTGCAGCGCCAGCCGGGCGCCGAAGGCCATCTGGTCGTTGGAGGCAAAGATCGCGCTGTAGCGCTCGCGGCTGTCGATCAGCCGTTCCACCGCGGCCAGGCCGCTGGCCTCGGTGAAGTTGCCGGGCATCACCAGCGAGGCCTGGTAGCCGATGCCGGCCGCCTCCAGCGCTGCTCGGTAGCCGCGCAGCCGCTCCTTGCCGTCGGGGTGCTTCAGGTCGCCCGCGATGAAGGCGATGCGCCGGTGGCCCAGGCTCAGCAGGTGGTGCGTGGCCAGCCGCGCACCCTCGAAGTTGTCGAAGTCCAGCGCGCACAGGCCCGGCGCCTTCATCGTGCGGCCGGTGACCACCACCGGCAGCTCGCGCGCGGCGGCCGCGAGCGCGCTGTCGGCCAGCCGGCCGGTCAGCACGATGATGCCGTCCACGCGGCGCGACTTCAGCGCCTCGATGCAGCGCGCCTCGTGCGCCGCGCTCCACTGACCGCTGACGAAGAGCGGGCTGTAGCCTGCGGCGCTGAGCGTCTCCTCGATGCCGCGCAGCGCGCCGCCGTAGAACGGGCTGTCGATCGCCTGCGTGATGACGCCCACGCTGAGCGTGCGCCCGCCGGCCAGGCCACGGGCCACCGGGTTGGGCACGAAGCCCAGCCGCGCGATGGCCTCCTGCACGGCGGCGCGCTTGTCCTCGCTGACGGTCGCGGTGCCGTTGAGGATGCGCGAGACCGAAGCCGCCGACACCCCCGCCGCCGCCGCCACCATCTCCAGCGTCACCCTGCCCCCGCTGCGGCTGGCGCGGCGGGGTTTGCCCCGCTCGCCTGCAGCCTCAGCCATGCTGCGTTCCCATCGCCGGCCTCTTTGCGCTTGCCCTCATGCTCCCGGGCGCAAGTCTAAGAGGCTGCGCGGCGGCGGTCGGCCCCGCGGCACCGGCATCGAGGTCCTGCAGCCGCGGGGCCCGGGGCATCGGCACGGGTGCCCGCGCCGGAACCCGCGGGCGGGGCGACCGTGCCCCGCCCGGCCGGCGCTCAGCGCGGCTGGCTGCGGCGGCGCGCGGTCATCCAGCCCAGCAGGCCCAGGCCGGCCAGCAGCAGGGCCTGGGTCTGGGGCTCGGGCACCGGGGCCAGGGCGTTCACATCGAAGCTGAACTCGGCGCCGGTGGTGAAGCCGCTGCCGGTGGGCGCGGCCAGGTTCTGCAGGTTGAAGGTGATCGTGTTGGGGTTGAGCTGCGTGGCCACCCAGCCCTGCCCGCCGGCCGTGCGGCTGCTGAAGAAGTCGAACGACTCCGTCGGCGTGCCGCCGAACGCGCGCAGCGGGTTGGCCAGCTGCACCGTGAAGGCCATGTCATCGACCACCGAAGCGCCGGCACCGGCCGCACCGCTGCTGTAGACGATGCTCAGCAGGTTCTTGCCGGTCGAGGTGCTGTGGTTGAGGTCGAAGAGGATCGAGCCGTTGCCGAAGTAGGCGGCGTAGCTCGAGTGGCTGTCCTCGGAGAGCTCGACCCCAGCATTCACCGTGTGCGCACTGATGGTGCCGAAGCCCGGCAGGCTGGTGGGCTGGCGGGCGGTGCCGGCGAAGGTGATGGTGACCGGCTCGCCCATCCAGCTCAGGGCATGGGCCGGCCCGGCCACAGAGGCCAGCGCGGCGGTGGTGGCGGCGGCCAGCGCCAGACGGCGGGCGACGCGGGCCGGGGCACGCGAGGGCGAGGCGATGGAGGGGGAAAACTGCAGCATGACGATCTCCGTGAGGTGTTGCATGGCCCGGGGCGCGAAGCCGGTGAAGTGGGCAGAGGGTTGAAGGACCAGGTGACTCGGCCGATGGACCGGCCGGTTCCGAGGCACCCGCCGAGCCGCCCGGTGCAGGCGGCTGGCGGCTGGCGGCTCTCCTTCCAAGAAGCCGGATGCCGGCGGGCGGCGGATCACAGCCGGGCCGGCATCCCCTTGAACCGGGGCCTACCGAAGGGCAGCGCCGGGGCGGCAGTGCCGAGGACAGCGCAGAAAGCGAAGCGGGGGCGCAAGGCCCCCGCCTTCCGACGCACGCCGCTGTCAGCGGGTGCCGAGCAGGGGCGTCAGGAAGGCCCGGGCCGCATCGGCCTGGTCGAAATGGGCCTTGAAGAAGGTCTGCGGCGAGAGCCGCTCGCTCTGGCCGTTCACCGGCCCGATCCGCTCGCGCTGGATGCACGGCTGGTTGACGCCACGGCACAGCAGGATGGCCACCGAGACCTGGCGGCCGAAGTAGTCGTTGGGCTCATCGGCCTCCACCGACGAGCCCGCCGCGCCCATCGGCGCCAGCTGGTCGCGCACCACCGTGTGCACGGTGATCGCATCGAGCGCGCCCGCCGCATCGTGCTCCACCTCGGTCAGCGTCAGGCGCTGGCCGTCGGCGCTGCGCGCCAGGTACAGGCGGGTGATCGAGCGGTCCTTGGCTGCGATCTGGCCCACCTTGTCGCCCGGGGGCTGGTAGGCCGCGCCGCCGCCGGTCAGGGGCCAGCGGTCGGGGGTCTGGGCGCGCGCGGGCGATGCCCAGCCCAGCGCGAGCGCGGCCACAAGCGCGGCGCCCAGCAGCGACCCCGTCGCGGCGCCCCACAGCACCGGTTGCCAGCGGCTGGGCAGCCCGGCTGGCGCGGTGTCGTGCGCGCCGCGCATCACCGACCCAGCAGGCCGCGCAGGGCCTTGCCCACTTCCTTGGCGGTGTCCTTGGCGGCATTGGCCACCGGATCGCCGCTGGCCTGGCCGTCGGCGCCGCCTTCCTCGGCCTTGGCGCCGGCCTGCTTGGCCTGCTCGGCCTCGCGGTCGCGCACATGCCGCTCCTTCCACGGGTTGCCGGCGGCCACCCGCGCGGCCTTGGCCTGCTTGAAGGCCTCGGGCTCATCCTGGAACGAGGGCACCGGCTTGCCCGCCAGCTGGTGCGCGAGGTAGACCACGTTGAAGTCGCGGGTGCGCGCGCCCTCGATGCGGTCCAGGGTGAGGTCGTCCGTCTTGGCGGAAGGCGTGGTGCACCAGGCGCCCCATTCCTCCAGCGTGCCCGCGGGGCAGGCGCCGCGCTTGGGGGCGGTGGTGAGCGGCTCGTCCAGGTGGCTCACGCACTGGGTGTTCTCGCTGTTGCTGTAGTAGCTGGACGGGCAGCGCAGCAGCTTGTCGGGCTTGGGCAGGCTGAACTTGGCGGCGGGCCCCGAGTAGCCATGGCCGCTCGAGCCCGAAGACGACGAGCTGCTGCCCTTGTCCTTGGGCGGTATGCACCAACGGTCCAAACCCGTCTGGCCCGCCGGCCGTGAGTAACTTTCCTGCTTCCAGCCATCGGGGCAGCTCTTGCCTTCTTGCTTCGGCACCGCGCCGGGCGGCACTTTGGAGGCCTGTGCTGCGGTGCAGACGGCCACGAGCGTCAGGGCAAGCGTGGCGCCCAGGCGGGTGGTGTGCGAGATGCGCATGTCAGTTCCTTGTGCCTGGGGTTTACTTGCTCGGCACGCACCAGTGGTCCAGCCCCGACTGGCCGGCCGGCTTGTTGGTGGTCTTGTGCACCCAGCCCTTGGGGCAGGACTTGCCTTCGGCCTTGGGCACGGCATCGGGATGGGGCTTCTTGGCCTGGACGGCGGTGCAGGCGGCGGCCAACAAAAGGGCGAAGGCGGCGGTGCGCCGCAGAGGGGTGGCAGAGGTCACGCTGGAGCCTTTCAACGAAGGGCCCCCGGGCAACCGCGCCCGGGGTTCCTGTCGTTCAGCAGCACAACCGTTCGCCGCGGATCACGCCGGCGGCTGCCCCCCCTCATTCAAAGGGGATCAGCCACTCGACTCACCCTTGGCCAGACCGATCAGCGCGGCGCCGCCCAGCCCACGGCCGCCAGCTCACGGCGCCACCAGGGGCTGAGCTGGCCGGCCTGCGCCAGGGGCCGCAGGGTGGTTTCGGCCTCGGCCGCAGCGCCGGCTGCCTCAGGCCAGGCGCTGGCCGTCGCCGCATCGCCCGCGGCCCAGCGCGCGCCCCAGGCCCGCACCCAGGCCAGGCGCGCGATGGCCGGCACCTGGCTGGGCGTGGCCTGCACCTGGGCCTGCAGCGCACCGATCGCGGCCTTCAGGTCGGCCAGCGCGGCGGGCGTGTCGCCCAGCGCGCGCCGCACCTGGGCGCGCAGCACGAAGGCTTCGACCAGGTCGGCCGCCGCGCGGGGGTTGGCGGGCAGCGTGGGCGGCAAGCCGGCGAGCTGTGCCGCGGCACCCCGGGCATCGCCGCGGCGCAGCAGGGTGTCGGCCAGCTCGATCTGCAGCTGCTGGTGCTGCAGGTAGAACACGCCATCGGCCGGGGTGAACACCGCGCTGACCGCCAGCAGCTTGGGCAGTTCGTCGGCATTGGCCGCCAGCGCGGCGGCATCGCCGATCAGGTTGTTCACCTGGCCGAAGCGGCGGCCGATGTTGGCGAGCCGGGCGCGCAGGTGGCGGTCCTCGGGCTCGGCGCGGTGCAGGGCCCACAGCCGGTCGACCGATTCACGCACCGCGCTGCGGGCTTCGTCGGGCTGCAGCCGGTGGGCCTGGATCTCGGCCAGCCGGCTGAGCGACGCGGTGAGGTAGACCGCGGCATCGCGCCCGGGCCGCATGCCTTCCAGCCGGCGGGCAGTGGCGATGGCCTCGCGCACATGGGGCAGCGCGGCATCGGGGCGGCCATCGGCCAGCAGCCGCATGGCCATGAAGTCCTGCGCCACGCGCAGGTTCTCGTAGGCCTTCAGGCCCGGTGCGAGCTCGACCAGCGCCTTCGCGGCGGCCAGCTGGGTCTCGGCCAGCGCCAGGCCGCGGGCGTAGGCCTCGCCGGTCTGCCGGGTGCTGACACCGGCCAGGCGCTGCACCACCTCGAACCGCGCATCCTGTGCCTCCAGCTGCAGGGCCGGGTCGGTGCCGGCTGCGGCCAGCGCCCGCTCGGCCGCGGCCAGGGCGGCGTCGAAATGCGGCAGCGCCTTGGGCAGCTGGCCCTGGGTGAAGGCGTTGTCGCCCAGCCGCACCCGGGTGCGGGCCAGGGCGACACAGGCCGAGCGGGCAGTGGCCCCCACCTGGGCGGCCGCCGGCAGCGCGGCGGCGCGGGCAGCGCCCGAGGCGGCCGCGGATGCCGTGGCCGATGCTGCGCCCGCCGCCGATGCCGGGCGGGTCACAGCCTGTGCCGCCGGCCGCACCCGTCCGGCCGCGCAGGCCGGCTCGCGCAGCGCGCGGGCGCGCTCGTAGCTGGCCTGTGCACCGGCCAGGTCGCCCAGGTTGCCGCCGGTGGCCCCGCGGCCCTGCACATCGCCCACCGCCTCGAAGCCCGCCGCCACATCGGCCAGCAGCGCCTCGTCGCCGGCGGCCTCGCGGCTCAGCGCGTCCAGGTAGCCCAGGGCATCGGCCACCAGGGTGCGGCGCAGTTCCAGGGTGCCGGGCACCGGCTCGAGCGCGCGGTTGTAATCGAACACCACCTTGTTGGCGATCGAACGCACCGCATCCAGCCGCGACTGCGCCACAGCCTGCTGGCGCCGGGCCTCGGCCGCGTTCTGCAGCGCCCAGCCGGCAAAGCCCAGCACCGCCACCGTGGCCAGCGAGGCACCGCCCACCGCCCAGCGGTGGCGGGCGATGAAGCGCTGCGCCAGGTACCGCCAGGTGGGCAGCTGCGCGGCGACCGGCCGGCCCTCCAGCAGCGCCTTCAGGTCGGCGGCCAGCGCGTCCATCGAGGCATAGCGCCGCTCGGGCGCCTTCTCCAGCGCCTTGAGCAGGATCGCGCGCAGGTCGGTCGGCACGCCGACGGCCTCCAGGGCCCGGCGGTCGGGCTCGGCCTCCAGCACCGCGCGCACCGTGGCCAGCGTGGTGGCGGCGGTGTCGGTGCCGCGGCCGGCGGGGTTGAAGGGCCGCTGGCCGGTCAGAAGCTCCCAGGCCAGCGCGCCGAAGCTGAAGATGTCGCTGGCCACCGACACGGGCGCGCCCTGCAACTGCTCGGGGCTGGCATAGGCCGGCGTGCAGCCGGCCTGCCGGGTGGCGCCGGCATCGTCGCCGGCCGACAGCACCTTGGCGATGCCGAAGTCCAGCAGCCGCACCTGCCCCTGGGCATCGACCAGCACGTTGGCGGGCTTCAGGTCTCGGTGCACCAGCAGCTGCGCGTGGGCGAACTGCACCGCCGAGGCCAGCTGCAGCAGCAGCTGCACGCGCTGCCGGACATCGAGCGCGCGCTGCTGGGCGTGGTCGACCAGGGTCTGGCCCGACACGTACTCCATCACCAGGTAGGCGCAGCCGCCGTCGAAGCCGGCATCGAGCAGCCGCGCGATGTGCGGATGCTCCAGCCGCCCCAGCATGCGCGCTTCGGCCGCCAGGCGGGCGGTGCCCTGCGCACCCATCAGCGCGGGCGGCAGCACCTTGATCGCCACCTGCTTGTCGAAGGCGCCGTCGGCGCGCTCGCCCAGCAGCACCAGCCCCATGCCGCCGCGGCCGATCTCGTGGCGCACCGCCCAGGGCCCCAGGCGCCGCGGCAGCCCGCTCTCGGCCATGGCCTGCAGCCAGCGGCGCGGCGAACCCAGCACCTCGGCGGTCTGCAGCGCATCGTCGAGCAGCGGCTCCAGCGCGGCGACCAGCTCCGGCGCATCGGTGCGCAGCCGGTCCAGGCGCGGGCCGAGTTCGGCCGGCGGCAGCTCGACCAGCTCGGCCAGGACTTGCTTGAACAGGGTGGAGGGGGCCGGGTTCATCCAGGGCTCTCAAGGAAACGCCGGGCCGCCCCAAGTTTCCTTGACCCCCGCGGGGGGCGGGCTGGGCGAAGCCCGGCCCTGGGGGTGCTCAGAAGCAGGAAACGGGCGCAGGCCCGGGTCTTCAGGTGATTGGCCCACCGGCGCGGCAGGCGCGCCGGATCACCGCGGCGCCAGCGGCAGCCATCGCGCGGCGTGCAGCCGACGGAGCCGCTCACGCCAGCAGTTGGGCCAGGCGGGCGCGGGCGAACACCCAGTCGCGCTTGACCGTCGGCTCGCTGACGCCCAGGCAGCGTGCGATCTCGGCCACCTCCAGCCCGCCGAAGGCCTTGAGCTCGGCCACCTGGGCGGCGCGGGCGTCTTCGCCGGCCAATTGCTTCAGCGCCTGGTCCAGCGCCAGCAGCTCCTCCGGCTGGCCCGAGGCGACCGCCACCGACTCGGCGGCCGACAGCGTCTCGTGGGCGGCCAGGCCGCGCCGCTTGTCGGCGAGGCGGGCCTGGGCATGGTTCACCAGGATGTGGCGCATCGCCCGGCTGGCCAGCGCCATGAAGTGCGCGCGGTCGTTCACCCGGCGGTCCGCATCGCCCGCGCCGAGCTTCAGCCAGGCTTCGTGCACCAGCGCGGTGGGCGACAGCGTGTGGCCGTCGCGCTCGCGCAGCATCAGCCGCGCAGCCAGCCGCCGCAGCTCGGGATAGAGCTGCGGCCACGATGCCGCAACCGCCAGGCCAGGACGCGCCTGATCGTCGTTATCCCCGTCCAGACCGGCTGTGGCGAGGCCGCCCTGCGGCTGCGCCTCGGACCCGTCGGCCTGCCACCGCAGGCACCAGTCCGCGATGTCGGGCGCATCGCCATCGGGCAGGTCGCAATCGAGCGGGTCCGGCGCTTCGCCTCGGCTGGGTGAATCGGGGGCGGACACGGCAAACGGGGCCTGGGTCAGGCTGGGGCAAAGTCAAGGGGACGGCGAGCCTAACCCAACTTCCGCGTAGCAGGCAGGCCCCGAGCGCCGGTCAGGGTGAACCAGCCCGGCTTGCTGCCACCTCCTTCACGATCGCCCGGGGCGGGCGGGCCTCACCTGGGTTCGGGCGTTGCGGCGGCGCGGCCCGCCCGGGCCCCGGCGGGCGGGGGCGCCCGGTCGTCGGGGGCGATTCAGCGCGCGCAGCCCGCGTCGCCGACCGTCGCCCTCGGCAAGCCGCGCAGGCCGGCTCTCGGCCGGGCCGGCCCCGCGGCCGCGGGCTCTCAAGGAAACGCCGGGCCGTCCCAAGTTTCCTTGACCCCCGCGGGGGGCGGGCTGGGCGAAGCCCGGCCCTGGGGGCCCTCAGAACCTGTGAATGAATCGGACGCGCCCGAGCGGCGCGACAGGGCGACCCCGATCCAGGCGCAAAGCGCAGCCATATCCAGCGATAGGGCCAGCGATAGGGCGAGCATTTGCAACGACGAGCGGGGTCGTCAGGGCGCGACCAGCGGGTGTGGTCGATTCGTGCACAGGTTCTCAGGCGGATGGGGCATCGCGGGCGATCGCCGCGGCCAGCTTGGCGAGATGGTCCTTGGCCAGCCGGTTGCGGCCCCTGGACAGCCACTTGATGCAGTCCACCAGCTCCCAGATGAGCCCATCGTCACCATGCGCATAGGCCTCGAAATCCTCATGGCGAACGGGCTCGCCCGCCACGGCATAACGCGCCGCCAGCGCGTGCGGATCCCAGACCGCGCGAAACGGCTGCTTCAGGCGGAAGGCCGTCTCGGGCTCGAACACATGGAACTCCAGGCTGGAGAAATCGAGGTACACCCACTTGTGGAAGCCGCCGCCGCCGGCATGCGTGCCGCCGTACCGGTTCAGCACCTCGGCCTGTTCGAGCACGCCCTGCGCGGCCTGCAGCACGGCCGCCCCCTGGCCGGCGGCTGCGAACGCGGCCAGGTCCAGGTCGGAGATGCGGTCGCCGCTGCCGCGGGCAAACGAGCCCACCAGGAAGATCGCCAGCAGCGCCGGCTCCCGCCGCGCCAGTTCGATGAGGCCCGTGAGCCTGCGCAACTGCGACTCGGGCGCGCCCTGCTGCCGCAGGTGGTCCAGCAGCCCGCCGATGGCGCGGGGGGCGTCGGGTGCTGCGTCGGCGGCGTCTGTGTGGTCGGCTTCGGAGGGTGTCATCCTGGCGGCTTTGCAGCGGGCTTTGAAACGCGCAAGGCTGAACGGGCCACGGGTTGGGCCCCCGGCGGGGCGCGCCGGAACTGTAGCCCCGCAGAGCGGCCGCGCCCGCGGGCAGCAGCGCCGCGGCCGTTCAACGGCCCGGCACCTGGGCCGGGAACTGCTGAAGCATCCAGTCGGTGGCCCGCTTGAGCACCTGGCGGCCCATCGCCGGGCCCAGGCTGTGGCCGAAGTTCAGCACCTCGGCCTGCAGGCGCGGATGCCGGGCCTGCTGCAGGGCCCGGTAAAGCGGCAGGAAGTGATCCTCCACCGGGCACACCGCGTCGTCCAGGCCGGCGATCAGCAGCAGCGCCTTGTCCTGCAGCGCAGCCGCCTGCTGCGGCAGGCTGAAGCGCTGCGGGTGCTCGGCCAGGTCATCGGTGAACGCGGCCAGCCCGCCGGGCGCCGGGCCGGCAGGCCCGAAGACGCGCTGCGACACCTGATCGATCAGCGGCTGGATCCGCGCGGGCGACCGCGTCAGTTCGCGGCCGAAGAAGCCGTGGTCGCAAGGCGCCAGCACCACGACGCCGGCCACCCGCGGCTCGGCGCCCGCGCCCAGCAGCGCCACCGCGCTGCCGAAGCTCTGGCCCACCAGCACCAGCGGCGCATCCCCCAGGCCGAAGCGCCGCTGCGCCTCTTCTGTGCCCAGGTGAGCGATGGCGGCGCGCAAGTCCTGCAGCGCATCGGACAAGCTGAAGCGGCCCGGGTTGCCCCAGATGCCGCGGTAGTTGAACCAGACGGTGGCGATGCCCTGCGCCGCCAGCGCGGCGGCCAGCGGCGAATCGCTGCGCACCGGCCCGCCGGGCATGCCGTGCAGGTGCACCACCACGGCACGCGGCGCGCCCTCCTTCACGAGCTGCACATAGGCGCGCAGTTCCACCTCGCCGCTGCGAAATCGGGTCTGCAGCGCCTGCGCCGAAGCCGCCGTGGCGAGCAGGGCGAGGGCAAAGCCGATCAGCATCGGGATCCCCCGCGCGAACCCACGCGCGATCCGCCGCGCGACGATCCCGTCTGCCCGGGCCGGCATCCTGACCCCCATCTGCCACCTCCGCGCCGGCTGGCCGGCCTTGTGCACCGGGGCGGCACAGGCCCGCGGGCCGCGCTTGGAGGCGGCAGGCCGCTGCGGGTTTCCGCGGCGGGCAGTGCGACAGGCGCGTGCAGCGGTCGGGCCGGGCGCGGTCAGCGCGCGCGGGCCAGCATCACCCAGAGGAAGCCCTTGCCGAAGCGGCCGGCATCCGGCGGCTGCTCGATCATGCGGCGCAGTTCCAGCACCTCCAGCGAGGCGCCCCACAGCTGGCGCAGCGCCGCATCGGCATAACCCAGGCCACCGCCCAGCGAGCCGCGCTGGTAGACCTCGCCATCGCTCAGGCCGCTGCCAGCCTCGGGCGCGAAGCACACCAGGCCGAAATGGCCGCCGGGCTTCAGGGTCTGCGCCACCAGGTCGATGTAGGCCTGGCGCCGGTGCGGCGGCATGTGGTGAAAGCAGCCGGAGTCGTAGACGAGATCCAGGCTGCGCGCCGCGGGCGGCCGATCCCAGATCGACGCGCAGACGAACCGCGCCGCCACGCCGCTGGCCGCCGCCCGCTCGCGTGCCCAGGTGATGGCCTGGGCAGAGAGGTCGATGCCCTCGGCATCCAGGCCGGTGGCGGCCAGGTGGATGGTGTTGCGCCCGTTGCCGCAGCCGATGTCCAGCGCCCGCCCAAAGCCGATGCGCCCGCTGCCGATCCACTCCACCAGGTTCTCGTCCGGGTCGGCGCCGAAGAACGGGCAGGGCCGTGCCCGGTCGTTGTAGAACGACTGCCAGCGTGCTGCCTCGGCAGCCTCCACCTGGCGCAGCCGCGCGGCGGCCGGGTCCGGCGAGGGTTCACGATCGGGCATCGGTGCATCTCCCCCGGCCTGACCCTTGGGGCCGGCCAGTTGCTTCGCATCGATTGTCGCGATCCGGCCCCGGTCCGCCGGCCGGCGTGCGCAGCCGATCAGCCCCGGCGCCGATGCATCAGGCCGATGCCGGCCAGGGCCAGCGCCAGCAGGCCGAGTCCGGCCGGCTCGGGCACCGCCGCCGCCCCGCCATTGATCACCAAGGTGGCGCTGGCGCTGTTGTTCTGGTCATCGAAGGCCGTCACCATGAAGGTGTTGACGCCCGCGAAGATCGTGGCCATCGGGGTGGAGAAATTGCCCAGGCCATCGATGAACACGTTCTGCAGAAAGGCGCCATCGTTCATCGTGATGTCGACGCGGTCAATGCCGACGAGATTGCCACCCAATCCATTGAAGAGATTGATCAGGCGGGTCAGGTCGCTTGCGTCGGTGTAGACGCCATTGCCGGCGGTGGCAATCGCCTGCATCGTCACCACCGAATGCCCCGGGATGCCGACCGAATGCACCGCATCCACGCCAGCCGCAATGGCCGCCGCGGTGGCCGTGGTCACGTTGCCAGAGGTTTCGCCGTCCGACACCACCACCATCATCTGCGTGCGATCGACCAGGTGGCGCGGGCCGGTCAACTCGAGCGTGCCGGTGCCGATGCCGGCGGGGATGTTGGTGCCGCCCGAGGCATCCACCGAGTTGATGCCGGCCTTGACGGTGGCCAGACCGGTGGCCAGGCTGGTCAAGCCGGTGACCAGCGAGGCCGAACTGTCGAACTCGACCACCGCCACCGAGGTGGAATTCTTCGGCAGCGCATCGACCAGCGCATTCGAGGCGTCCTTCATCCACTGGCTGCGGCTCTGGCCCGACTCGACGATGCCCATGCTGCCTGAGCTGTCCAGCACCAGGGCCAGGTCCAGCCCACCGGTGACCGTGGTGCTGGTGTTGGCATTGCCGGTCAGCACCAGCGTGCTGCCCACCGGATAGACGGCGTTGTTGGCCGGAAAGGTCCAGGAGGCGAAGACGGCGGCCTGGGCCGGCTGGCCGAGCAGGCAGGCGCCGAAGACGCCCGCGGCGGCGGCGATGCGGCCCGTCCAGGCCGAAGATGATCGATGCATGCGTGCTCCCGATGGATTGAATGGAATGCCGACTGCCCCCGGACCCCAGATCCGCGGCCATGCCCCGTTCACGACGAGGCGCAGCCACTTTGCCAACAATCCTTCGGCGATGGCTCCCCCCAGCAAGTGAAAAGAGCCCTGGCATCCCTAGAACGATCGAAACGGCCGGGCTGTGAATTGGGCGGGCGCACCCGAAAGGCCGCTGATGCGCGACGCCGGGCATTCCGGGCCCATGGCTGTCGCGGCCAAATGGGGCACTGATTGGCCAACGTTTCAATTCGTCACAGATTCGGGTGCCGAATGGCGATGGCGCCTGCGAGAGCGGCCTCGACTCGAATCCGGACTGCCCAGCTGCCAGGCTGAGCGGCCATCGCAGCGGACGCTTTGGCCCGCCAAATGGCACTGCCAAAGGGCACTGCCGAAGGGCCCCACCCAAGAGCCCCGCCAAAGGGCCCCGCTGAAGGGCCCCGCTGAAGCCCGGTGCAGCCCGCTCGCCAGCCGGCCGCGGGGTGGTAAGGTGGGGCGTCCCGATGCCGGTTCAGGCGCCCGGCCCCATGACATCACCCGCCCAGACATCACCCGGCGAGACATCACCCTCCCAGATGCCCGAGCCCACCTTTCGCAACCCCGTGCTGCCCGGCTTTGCGGCCGATCCCAGCATCTGCTGCGTGGGGGGCGACTTCTACCTGGTCAACAGCAGCTTCGAGCTCTTTCCGGGGCTGCCGATCCACCACAGCCGTGATCTGGTGCATTGGCGCCTGGTGGGCTGGGGCCTGGATCGCGGGCAGGCGCTGTCGCTCGCGGGCCGCGGCAGCTCGCGCGGGCTGTTCGCGCCGACGATCCGCCATGGCGCGGGCCGCTTCTGGATCGTCTGCACCGATGTCGAAGGCGGCGGCTTCCTGCTGCAGGCGCGGCATCCGGCCGGACCGTGGTCCGACCCGGTGTGGCTGCCCGAGCCCGAGTTCGGCATGGACCCGTCGCTGCTGTTCGACGATGACGGCACGGTCTACTACACGCGCCACGGCGGCGGCGAGCGCGGCGCCGTGCACCAGGCGGTGATCGACCTGGCCGCCGGCCGTCTGCTGGGCCCTGCGCGGCCGATCTGGTCCGGCACCGGCGGCATCTGGCCCGAAGGCCCGCACCTGTACAAGCGCGGCGGCTGGTACTACCTGCTGCTGGCCGAGGGCGGCACCGAGTACGGCCACGGGGTGACGATGGCCCGCTCGCGCAGCCCCTGGGGCCCGTTCGAGCCGCATCCCGACAACCCGGTGCTGACCCACCGCCACCGCCCCGATGAGCCGCTGCAGGCCCTGGGCCATGCCGACCTGCTGCTGACCGGCCAGGCCCAGGACTGGGCGGTGCTGCTGGGCGTGCGCCCGCAGACGGTGGACGGCGTGCGGCACCACCACCTGGGCCGGGAGACGATGCTGGTGCCGGTGCGCTGGCGCGACGACGGCTGGCCGGTGTTCCACGAAGGCCGGCCGCTGGGGCTCTCGGTCTCGGCCGCGGGCCTGCCGCCGCCGATGCCCTGGCCCGAGCCACCGGCACTGGAGCGCTTCAGCCCGGGCGCCTCACTGCCGCTGCACTGGCAGCGGCTGCGCGGCGAAGCGGCCGAGCGCTGGTCGCTGCAGGCGCGCCCCGGCTGGCTGCGCCTGCTGCCGGGGCCCGACGGTCTGTCGGACATCGGCACACCGGCGCTGCTGCTGCGGCCGCAGCGCGCGCCCTGCATGCGGGTGGACACGGTGCTCGCATTCGATCCGCGGGCCCCCGGCGATGCAGCCGGCCTGGCCTTGCGCCAGAGCGAGGCGCACCACGCCACCGTGCAGCTCGGCTTTGCCGACGGCCGCGTGCTGCAGGTGCGGCACCGCGGTGGCAAGTCCGAGTCGCTGCTCGCCTCGCAGCCGGCGCCTGCCGGGCCGATCGCCTTGCGCATCGAGGCGACCCCCACGCGCTACCGCTTCGCCTGGCAGCCGGCCGCACCCGATGCGGTGGCCGGCGCTTCGCCTGCCGATGGCTGGCAGCCGCTGGGCGAACTGCCCACGGCCGCGCTGTCGACCGAGACCGCGGGCGGCTTCCTCGGCGTGCACTTCGGCCCCTTCGCCGAAGCCGCGCGCCAGCACCAGGCCAAGCCCTGTGCGGACTTCGCCTGGATCGGCATCTGGCCCACGCAGCCCGCCCAGCGATGGCCGGATCCCGAGTGACCCGCGGCGTTCAGGCCACGCCCCTGGCCTGGGCGCAGGCCTGCACGAAGGATGGCGCCTTGCGCATCAGGATCTGCATCAGGTCCGGGCTTTGCCCGGGATGCGCGTACTCGATCTCCACGGTCTTGAGCCGCCCATCGGAGACGATCGTGACCGATCGGATGTCCTGCAGTCGAACCCGGTGGTCGAGGTTGTAGATCTCCGGGATGAAGGCCAGGGTCATCGGGAAGTGCGGCTGCACCAGCAGATGGCCATCGGCGATCTGGACATGCATGCAGTTCCTGGCGGTGCCGAGCCGGGCCACCAGCCCCTTGCCGAACCGCGCCGAAGTCCACGACTCCGAGAACGTCGCCGAGGGCAAGGTGCTGGCCAGGAGTGGCCTGCGGGTTGCGACCCGAAAGACGATGCCGCCGAGAAACCAGACGGTGAACCCCAGCAGCCAGACCGCGGCCGGGTTGTTGTGCAGCAAATCGTTCATGCGGCCTGGGGTGGCACCCGCAGGGCATGCTGCCCGACGCCCGAAAGCAGCGGCCGCCGGCCAAGCGCACCCCCGCCGGAACACACCCCCCTGCCGCGGTCCATTTCAGCCCAGGCGACGCCCCAGGAAGTGAGGCAAGGCAGCCCCTCTGGGCACATGCCGCATCCCCTCATGCGCACATCCACGCGCCGAAGCCTGCGCCCGCAGGGTGGTGTTCGCCGAAGCCAGCGGCATTGCGGCCCGGCCGCCTGACCCGATGCCCGCGGCCCTCGCGGCCAGCCATGGCGCCAGCGCCGGCCACGCCGCCGGGCGAGTCGGCCACCGGTAGTTGGGGGAACGGATGAAGAGGCATGGCAAGAGGGTTCGAGGTGCAGCCCGGCGTCCGGGTGGCGCGGGCGTCCACGGCCAGCGGCCAGCGGCCGGGCCGGCGCGGCGCAGGATAAGCGAAGCCGCCCGCGCGCAGGATTCGGCCACTGGTCCGCAGACACCTGGCTTGGCCCAGCGCATCGCGCCACAGCGGATCGGCCTCGGCGATGCGAAGCCTGATCCAGTCGCCTCGGGTCAGCGCCATGCCGGACGGCATCGGCCCCTGCTCAGGCGGACGGATCACCACGCAGCGAGGCCCGGTAGGCCCGCAGCAGATCAGTCACCAGCACGCCATCGATGCGCAGGCCTTCCAGGTTGGCATCCTCGATCGACACCCCGCCCAGGCAGACGTTGCGGAACACCGCGCCGGTGAGCGCCACGTTCTCGAACGAGGCCTGCTGCAGACCCACATCCTGGAAGCTGGAGCCCTGCAGGGCGGCATCGACGAACGACGACCCCGGATGCGCGGCGTGCGCGATCTTCAGGCCAGTGGGATGGTTCATGGGCCAGGCTCCGGTCGGCTGTAGGGCTGTGGCGGGTGCCCCGCCATCATGCCCTGCCGCGCAGGCTCCGGGCACGGGCCTCTGCCTTCACGCGATCTGGAACAGGAACTCGATCCTGCAGGTGGCGGCCACCGCCTTGCCGTTGCTCATGGCCGGACGGACCCGCCAGTCGCGCATGGCGATCGCCGCATGGCTGGCATAGAACTGGTCATCCGCGGAAGCCTGGTGAACGACCTCCACCACGCCGGTCTCCGAGACCGTGAACCGAATCGAGCCCTTGCCTTCCTTGCCCGACAGGCGGTTGTCGAGCGGGTACAGCGGCAGCGAGCCAAACTCAAGGTACGGCGGCGTGGTCATGGGCCGATCGGCCTGGCATCCCGAGAGCGGGCCGACTTGCATCACGTTGTCATCCGAGTACGGCAGGCCGAAGGGGTTGTGGGTGGCCGTGGTGCTGCAGCCTGAAACCGCCAGCGCCACACCCACCATGCCCACCATGCCCACCAGCGCGCGGCATGAGCCCAGGCCCCATGGCTTCGGTGCCGGGCGGCCAGATCGGGCTTCGTTCATCCGCATCGGGGGTCGCTCAAGCCGCACCTGGCAACAGCGGGCGCTGCAGCCAGATCGAGCTGATGGATTGGCCATGCTTCACCGCATACCCGTCGAAGACACCGACCTCGGTGAAGCCGAACTTCTTGTGCAGCTTCACCGAGGCCTCGTTCGGCAGTGCAATGCCCACGACGGCGCGGTGCAAGCCTTCATCGGCGATGGACGAGAAGAGCGACGCGTACAAGGCCGAGCCGATGCCTCGGCCCGAGCATCCTGGCGCGGTGTAGATGCTGGTTTCAACCGTTCGACGGAAGGCCGGGTGATCGCGGTAGCGCTGGCTGCTGGCGAAGCCCAGGATCCGGCTTCCATCGGCCGCCACGATCAGGCGATAGGGGCCGGAGGAAGAAAACGAGGCCATCCAGCGCGCCACCGCCTCGGCCGCCAGCGGCGTCTCGTCAAACACCGCGAAGGAGGATGTGATGTAGTGGTTGCGAAGCCGGAGCAGGCCATCGCAATCATCGGCCTCGGCAGGACGGATCTGCATGCGTGTCCGAGCCAACCCCGACCGCGACCTAAACCCTGGGCCACGCGTGCTTCACCGGGCCACCATTAGAAGGCCCCTCGCCCGGACGTCCATCGCTTCATCACACCTCCCCACATCACTCGGGCGATTTCACCCGACGCGCCGCTGGTCGTCAATCCGGCCCGGCAGCGTCCGGGCCATGGGCCGCAAGGGCGAACGCTGCACCGATGCGGGCAGCCCTGCGGCCCGGCGCGGGATCGGCCACGCTGGCTGCGCCCCGCCGGCCGAAGACGGACTGAAGCCACTACCGCGCCCAGTGAATGACGATGTCGCCCACCGGAAGCGGCAGTGACTTGAACGGATCCATGTCGGCAACGACGCGTGCCGCCCTGCCCTTGGCATCGAAATGGACCTGGAATCGCGTTTCGCTGTCGCGGTAGAACCGGCACACCCGATGGGAGACGGGCACTGAGCCGTACACGATGGCACCGGAGCCGCATTGCGACAGGAAGCGGGGTTGCTCTGGCGGCAGTTCTCCGGCGTGAGCAGATGGACACTCGCCCCTTCGTTCGACAGCGCCCGGGTCAGGGCCTCAGGCGGCGCGCCTTGCTGCGTGAGCCGCTCGACGGTCTGCGCGGCGCGTTCAAACTCCCGCGTACAGGCGCCGTCCGTGAACAAGGGCGGCATCAGGGCCAGCCAAACGAGGACCAGGCCCAGCCAGAACTTCCACATGCGAGGCCTCCCCGAGATGGTGCTTCAGTCCATCCGACTCGCTCGCTCAGTATAGCGATGGGGCAGTCTTCCATTGACCTGCCGAACACCGCGAATGGATGGGCCAACGCTTGTAGCCGCACGGCCCCCGCACTGGCGGAATGGGGCCGTCGCGGCCGATTCCTACCGATTTCGACCGATTCCACCGACTACGGCCCATTGCCGCCCATTACCGCCCATTGCCGCCCTGCCCGCCGCCGGTTCATTCCGCGCTTCCGCCCATCAGCGCAGGCAACACGAACGCGAAAGTCGCGCCAATGGCCAGCAGCAGCAACGAGACGCCATAGACCGCGAGCGACCAGCGCCGCGTGCGCAGGCAGGCGGCGCGCAGCTGCGGATCCAGCGGGCACGGCGCGGTGCGGTTGCGCCACTGCAGCACGCCGCCGGCCAGCATCAGCATGCTGGCGGTGCCGAACACCCAGCCCTTGTGCTCGCTCAGCCACACGATCTGCGGCACCGCCGCCACCAGCCCCGACAGCGCCGCGCCCGCGCCCAGCATCACCAGCAAGGCCGGCAGCGCGCAGCACACCAGCGTGCCCGAGCTTGCGAGCAAGGACAGCCAGGCCGACAGCGCCGACTGCCGCAGCTCGGCGCGCCCGTCGGCCAACGCGGCGGGCGGCGCCAGGCCGCCCGCATTCGCCTGGGGCTTCACTTCGCCTTCATCTCCGCGCGGATCGCCGCCACCGTCTGCGGCACCGGCTGCGCGGCCGTCACCTCGTAGCCGGCCTCGGCGATCTCGGCCTTGACCTTGGCGACGTCGATGGTCTTGCCCGGCTTCGGCTGAACGGCCACGATCTTCTGCGCCAGGTTGATGTAGAGCGGGCCGGTCTCGCTCATCTTGGTCAGGCGCTTTTCGATGCCCTGCGCGCAGAACGCGCAGACCATGCCGTTGACCGCGAACTTGACGGTGCCGGCATCGCCGCCGGCCGCAGCCGGCGCGGCGGTCTGGGCCAGGGCAGTCAGGCTGGCAGCGCCCAAGGCAAGCGCGGTGAGGATCTTCTTCATGGGGTGCTCCTTTGGTGGAAGTGTTCGGGGGAAACGTTCGGGGTTCAGTGGTTGAACATCAGGTTGAACATGCCGCCGTTGCGGTTGGCGCCCAGCTCGATGAACCAGCGGCGGTGGATGAAGCGCAGCATGGGCGTGAACAGCGTGGACTCCTGCATCGAGCCCGCGCTGTAGCGCGTGCGCTCGGCCTCGACCAGCAGCCAGGGCTGGATGCCCTCGTATTCGGCCTCCCAGAACGAGAAGCCGGTGCGCAGGCGGGCCACGTCGTGGCGCAGGCTGTGCTCGGCGCGCAGCGCCTTGATGCCACCGCCCAGGTACACGCGCGTGGTCTCGTAGTCGGCCATGAAGGCCAGGGCGCCATAGCCGCCGTCGCCGGCGGTCCGGCCATGGCCGCCGGCCCGGCGCAGCTGCCCGGCATCGCCCATCAGCCACAGGTTGGCCTGCGCATGCGGCAGGTTCCAGCGGTGCAGGCGGTGTGTGAGGCTCAGGCCCGCGCTTTCCCGCAGCAGCGTGGCGCCGTGGGCAGCCGGCTCTTCCCAGCGGCGAAGCACGCCACCGGGCGCCCAGGTCTGCGCCACCGCGTAGTTGAGGGCCAGCTGCGCGTGGACGGCGTGCTGTCCAGCATCAGCATCCAGCTGTCCTGGTGGCCCATCGGCAAGGCCGAAGCAGGCCCGGGCAGGGCCATCGCAGCGGCTGCCAGCAGCGCCGGCAGGCCGGGGCCGGATGGCGCCCGGAAAGGGAATCGGTTCATCGGGTTCCTGACGACAGCAACGACATGCCACGCCAGCGGAAGGGGCAAGCCCTGCCGCTGGCGGCCAAGGTGCGTCGTCAGGCCCGGGGTGGGCGCTCGGGCAGCGGAAGGGCCGGCGGGCCGTAGCCCTGGGGTACGGCCGACGGCACCGAGCGGGCGGCCGCGTCGGCGGAGAAGCCGATTTCCCCCTGGCACAGCGCCGAGCCATGGCAGAGTGAACACAGCGAGCAGCCGCTGTCGGCCCCGTCGGCAGCCATGCCCTCGTGCTCGGCCATCGCACCGTGGCAGGGCGGCGATGCCGCCTCGCCTTGCGCATGCCCAGGCGCGGTGGATGACAGGTGCATGCCCGTCTCCGCCCAACCCCTCAGGGGCAGCAGCGCCAGCAACACCCCCAGCAGCAAGCCGCCCCACAGGAGGCGGCGTTGGCGAAGGGTGGTGAGCAGCAGCATGTCTGGGCGAAACACGAGGTCGAAAGTCTGCCCCACCCGGCGCGGCCCTGCGCACGCCGGGTATTTGCCGGCATCCGCTGCGGAATCGTTCGTGAGAAGGCTCACGGATCAATGGCAGGGGCCGCGATCGCAACCAGCCCCGGCGCTGCAGGCGGGTCGGTTTCCATCCCGGTCTGGCCCCGGCGTTGACTGGCCCTGGTCCGGCTAGACAAGCAGCCGCACCCTGAACCCCCGGACCGCGAAGTACGAAATCGGCGCCGTTGTGGTACGTGAAGACCCTGCCATAGCGCCTGTCGCAGAACAGCGCCCCGCCGCGTGCACGAACCTCCGGCGGCGTGAGCACCCAGCTGGAGGTCTTGAGGTCGAACTCGCCGAGCGCTTGCAGCGCGCGGTAGCCCTGCTCATCCAGCAGCTCCGCGCCCATCGCCTGGGCCAGCTGGACGGCGCTTGCCGCCGGCTTGTTCGCCTTGCGCTTCATGAGCGCGGCGTCGTCGTAGCACAGGCTGCGTCGGCCCACCGGGGTCTCGGCCGCGCAATCGCAGAAGATGTACCGCCCGGAGCCCGGGCAAACGCCCACGACGTCGGGCTCTCCGCCCGATGCCTCCATGGCCTGCAGTGTGGCGAGGCAGGCTGGCTGCTGCGACAGCCGGGCGGACACATCCGCCCAGGCCAGCTGCGCATGCCGGTGCATGTGCTTTGCAAACCTGAGCATCAGAATCTGCAACAGGGGATCCAGGGCGTGATGCGTCACCGTGCGCTGCGCAAGCTTCAACGGGTTGAGGTGAACCTGTCCTTGCCGCCCCAGGAAGGCGCCGACCACGACCCGCGGGCTTCGCGGGGCTGGTTCGCTTCAAGGGCCAGGCGGCTGGCCCGCGCGCAGGGCGTCTGGCCTTCCATCGTGCGGGCCGAGTTCGCGAGGCGGGGCATCGTCCCACCAATGCTCCGCGGGCATGTCCTGCCGGCGGGACGGATTGACCGGGTAGAGGATGCGGCTCCCCGGCTTGGGGGCTTCGCCACCGACCAGAAGCAAGGCGGGCCGGTCGGTGTTGTTGATGAAGCAGTGGGAGATCCCGGTTCCTGCCGGGAATGCGGCCAGGTCGCCGGGCTTCATCCTGTGGGTGTGGCCGTCGATCCAGGCGTCGACCTCGCCTTCGAGGACATAGACGAACTCCTCCTCGTCCTCTTCGGCATGGGGCCAGGATGACCGGGAACCCGGTGGCAGCCTCTGGATGTTGATGCCGATGCGCTGCAGCCCCGCCTCCTTGCCCAGTCGCCGCACGGGCCCCATGGCTTCGGTGCTCTGCGGATACACGTGCGTGTGCTCGGCGATCTCATCGGCGCAGCGGATGAAGGCGGGGCGAAGGGTCATGGGCATGGCGCGTTCTTGTGCTGCGCCACCAGACGTTTCTGCGGCGCGGGGTGCGGCGCGGGTTGCGGCGCGCGGTCGACCAACCCTGTGGGGCTTGGCCACCGGGGCAGCCGGTGAGCGGGGGACTGTAAGGTCAGCGCCCGGGGGCCGGCAACGGGCGAGGGTGCTGCCGCTCGGGCATCGCGGCCGTGGTGCGGGCGCAGGCCGGGCGGCGCGCGCTGTCCAGGCCGGCCACCCGCTACAGTGGCACAGCCATGGCCGATGCCCTGCCCCCACCCGACTTCGACTGGCCCGCCGATCTGGACGCGGCCGGCTTCGATGCGCTGCACGATGCGCCGCAGCGCTGGCTGCCGGCGGTGGCCGAACTGGCGCGGCGCCTGGGCGGCCTGGCCTCGGCAGCGGTCACGCCGATGTCCGAGGGCACGGCGCTGGTGGTGCGGCTGGGCGAGGATCGCTTCGTCAAGGTCTACCCGCCCTTTCTGGCCGACCATGCGGCCTTCGAGCGGGCGATGCTGCCGCACCTGCACGGCCGGCTGTCGCTGCCCACGCCTGCGCTGCTGGCGCATGCGGTGCACCGCGGCTGGACGGCGCTGGTGATCTCGCGCGTGCCCGGCGAGCCGCTCACCGGGCTGTGGCCGACGATGGCCGAGCCGCAGCGGCTGGCGGCCTTGCGCACGCTGGGCGGGCTGATCCGCGAGGTGCAGGCCTTGCCGCTGGGGCCGATGGCGACGCTCGCCCTGCCCTGGGCCGATCACCTGGCCCGCCAGCGCGCCGGCTGCCACCGGCGCCAGCAGCGCACCGGCCTGCCCGCTCACCTGCTGCGTCAGGTGGAGGGCTTCGTGGCCGGCCCGGTGCCCGAGGCCGGACCCGATGTGCTGCTGACCGGCGAGTACACGCCGATGAACCTGATGGGCCAGGACGGGCGGCTGTGCGCGATGTTCGATTTCGGCGATGGGCTGGTGGGCCCCGGCATCAGCGATTGGCTGGGGCCGCTGTGCTTTCTGTGCGCCGGCCATGCGCCGCGGGTGCAGGCGCTGCTCGAGGGCCTGGGCGCGCCGCCGATGGACGATGCGATGCGCGCGGTGCTGATGCGGCTCTTGCTGCTGCACCGCTACAGCTGCCTGCCGGCGCAGATCCAGTGCCCGGGCTGGCAGGATCAGCCCGATTTCATGGCCCTGGCGCGGTTCATCTGGCCGCCGCGATCGGGGGCAGCGCAGCCAGCGCAGCCCGTGGGGGCGGCGCCATGGCCCGGCGCCTGATCCACCGCGGGGATCTGCGCGGCGCCGCCCGGCTCGCCACCGAGGGCACGGCAGGGCTCGCCGATCTGGTGGAGGCGGTGCATGAACGCATCGCCCGCTGGCCCGGCGCCGCCCCACCGGCCCGGCCCGGCCGCACCCGGGGCATCACCGGCCTGGTCTACAAGAGCGTGCGCGGTGTGACCCGCCTGGCCGGCGGCGGCGTGGATGCGCTGCTGGGCCTGCTGGTGGGCGAGGCGCCGCAGCCGGCCGAGCCGGTGCCGGGGCGCGAGGCCTTGCGCGCGGCGCTGAACGGCGTGCTGGGCGACCATCTGGAGGCCAGCGGCAACCCGCTGGCCATTGCGATGGCGCTGCGGCACCAGGGCCGGCCCGTGGCGGCGGGGCTGCCGGCGGCGGGGCTTCCCGCGGCCGGGCCGCGCATGCTGGTGCTGGTGCATGGCCTGTGCATGAACGACCTGCAGTGGTGCCGCAACGGGCACGACCATGGGCAGATGCTGGCCGAGGCGCTGGGCTTCACGCCGCTGTACCTGCACTACAACAGCGGTCGGTCGATCGGGGCGAACGGGCGGGACTTCGCCGCGTGCCTCGAAGCGCTGCTGCCGCTGTGGCCCGGGCCACTGGAGCGCATCGTGATCCTGGCGCACAGCATGGGCGGCCTGGTGGCCCGCAGCGCGCTGCACCAGGCCGCGCAGGCGGGTCAGCGCTGGCCCGGCCGGGTGAGTGACCTGGTGATGCTCGGCACCCCGCACCACGGCGCGCCGCTGGAGCGCGCCGGTCACTGGGTGGACGGGCTGCTGGCCGCCACGCCGCATGCCGCGCCGTTCGCGCGGCTGACCCGGTTGCGCAGCGCCGGCATCACCGATCTGCGCCACGGCCGCGTGCTGCCGGGCGATGGGCGGAAGCCCGAGGACAGCCGCCGCGACCGCGGGCCGCCGGTGCCGCTGCCCGCGGGGGTGCGCTGCCATGCGGTGGCGGGCCGCTTGGGGTCGCCCGGGGGTGGAATCCAGGGCCGGTTGCTGGGCGATGGCCTGGTGGGCGATGGCCTGGTGCCGCTGGCCAGCGCCCTGGGCCGGCACCGCGATCCCCGCTGGCGGCTCGCATTCGCCGCCGATCGGCAGTGGGTGGCCCAGGGTGTGGGCCACATGGCGCTGCTGGACGATGCCGCGGTGGCCGCTCAGCTGCTGCGCTGGCTGAGCGGGCCGCCGGCCACCGGGTTCGGCGGCTGAAGGCCCCGGGGCCGGCGCCGCAAGGCCGTGCGGGGCGTCAGGGCTTCAGGGCTCCAGGGCTCCAGGGCTTCAGGCCCTCAAGCCTTCATCTCGCGCCGAAAGACTTCCAGCGTGTGCGACTTCACGCGCACGAACTCGGGATCGGACACCGCCTCCGGCAGCCGCGGGCGCGGCAGATCGAAGGGCACCAGCTCGGCGATGCGGGTGGGCCGGCGGGTCAGCAGCAGGATGCGGTCGGCCAGGAAGACCGCATCCTCCAGGTCGTGCGAGACGATCACCATCGTGGTGCCGGTGGCCATGTGCGCCTCCTGCAGCTTGGTGCGGATGAAGAGGGTCATCTCGAAGTCGAGCGCCGAGAACGGCTCGTCGAGGAACAGCACCTCGGGCCGGGTGGCCATCGACCGCATGATGCACACCGTCTGCATCTGCCCGCCGGAAAGCTCGTAGGGGTAGCGCTTCAAGTCGAAGCGGATCTCGAACAGGGCCACCAGCTCGTCCACCCGCGCCTTGACCTCGGCCGCCGGCAGGCCCTGGCGCTTGAGCGGGTAGGCGATGTTGTCGCGCGCCGTGAGCCAGGGAAACAGCGCATCGCGGTAGTTCTGGGAAGACGTAGCCGATCTGCGTGTCCTTCAGCGACTTGCCGTCGAACAGGATCTCGCCTGCATCCACCGGCACCAGGCCGGCGATCATGTTCATCAGCGTGGACTTGCCGCAGCCGTTGGGCCCGAAGATCGAGACGATCTTGCCGCGCGGCAGGTCGAGGTTGAAGTTGGTGTAGAGCGGCACGCCGCCAAAGCCCTTGGACAGCCCGCGCACGGTGACATGGGTCTTCGGCTCGGCGCGCAGCGTGAGCAGCGTGTCGCCCGCCCCAGGCGGCAGCACCGAGGCGGGCAGCGGCCCGCTCATGCCTTGCCGCTCCAGTGGATCAGCCGCTTCTCGGTGAGCAGGAACAAGAGGTTGAGCCCGGTAGCCCAGCGCGCCGGTCACGAGGATCGAGCAGTACATGTCCTTCACGTTGAAGACCTGCTGCGCATCGATGATGCGGTGGCCCAGCCCCGTCTCGCTGCCGATGAACATCTCGGCCACGATGACGATCACCAGCGCCATCGACACCGCGCTGCGCAGGCCGACAAAGGTCTGCGGCAGGCTTTCCATCAGCATCACGTCCTTGAACACATGCCAGCGCGAGACGCCCATGATCTGCGCGGCCATCACGCGGGTCTTCTTGGCGTTCATCACACCATAGGCGCTGTTGAACAGCACGATCAGCAGCGCGCCGAAGCTGGCGATGGCGATCTTGTTGATGTCGGTGATGCCGAAGATCAGCAGAAGAGCGGGATCAGCGCCGACGAGGGCGTGGAGCGGAAGAAGTCGATCAGGAACTCACGCTGCGGTAGGCGCCTTCGGAGCTGCCCAGCACCACGCCCAGCGGCACGCCGATGGCCACCGCGATGCCGAACGAGGCCAGCGTGCGGAAGATGGTGGACCACAGGTCCGGCAGGATCGAGCCATCGGCGAACACGCCCACCAGGTGCGACAGCGTCTGCCCCGGCGGTGGCAGCAGCACCGGCTTGACCCACTGGGCCGAGATCATCAGCTGCCACAGGCCGAGCAGCAGCACCGGGCCGATCAGCGGCAGCCAGCGGCGGTCGAGTTTCAAGGGCATGGCCGCGGCCGCTCAGGCGGTGTAGAGCAGCGACTTCACGTCGAGCCGCTTGGAGAAGATCTTGCGCTCGGTGAAGACATCGAAGAACTTCTGGAAGTGCTCGATGTCCGAGGGCTTGAACTCGTTGTAGAGCGTGAAGCCGGCCAGCGGCACCTCCTTGACCAGGGTCGCGTCGATGGCGGTGAAGCCATCGAGGTGGTTGCGCGCCTGCTCGGGGTTCTTGCGCACCCAGTCCACCGCCTTGGCATGGCGGCCACATAGCGCTTCGCCAGATCGGGCTTTTGCTTGACGAAGGCGGTGGTCACGCTGGCCGAGCCGCCGAACCACGGGGCATCGGGATCGCCCAGCACGTACTTGGCGATGACGCCCACCTCCAGCACCCGCGTCAGCCCCTTGAGCCGGCCGGCGGTGCCGCTGGGCTCCAGCGTGTAGACCGCATCGATCTGCCCGGCCGCCAGCGCCGGCACATGCTGGCCCACCGGCAGTTCGATGACGGTCGGGTTGGCGATGCCGTTCTTCTCCAGGATGATCTTGGCCAGCGTGACGTTCTGGATGCCGGGGCCAGAGGCCACCTTCTTGCCCGCCAGTTCGGCCACCGACTTGATCGGCGAATCCTTGGGCACCAGGATCTGGTCCAGCACCAGGTTGCGGTTGCTGGGGTTGCTGCAGATGATCTTGAAGAGGTTGGGGCTGATGAGCTCAGCCAGCCCCAGCGCCGCCGAGGCGGTGCCGTTGGCCGAGCCCTGGATGCGCCCGGCCACCATCGCCTCGGCGACCTGCTGGGCGCTGGCGAACTTGGCGCCTTCGACCTGCAGCCCGGCCTCCTTGAAGATGCCGCGCTCAAGCCCCGCGTACAGCGGCAGCCCGGAGGCGATCGGCCAGAAGCCGATCAGGATCTTGTCGTCATCGGCCAGCGCCTTGCGCGACAGGCCCAGCAATGCGGCCGAGGCCGCGGTGGCGGTGACGAAGCGACGGCGTTGGCCGAGCGTGGACGACATGCTGAAGCTCCTTGCATCCGGACCGAAACCGGGACCGCCCCGGGCTCATCTGGTGTTCCGGTCGGTATACATGCAAGCTCCAGACCACGCCGCCGCACCGCGCCTTTAGGGGCCAGGCGGGTGCGGCACGCACGGGGGCGGGCCGGCGATGCACCGGCCCGGCGCCCTGGGGCGCCCGAGAAAGAGGCATGGCCGGCCGGCATGCACCACCCATCACCGGCCCTGCACCGGACATGCACCGGGCATGCACCGGGTCCGCGCGGCGAGCGGCCGGGGCTCAGCAGCAGGAGCCGGCGGACTTCACCGCAATGCCGATCGGCTTGCCCCGCGGCGCGGGGCTGCAGCAGGCCGAGGCTGCCGCCGCGGGCTCGGGCGCGGCCGCGGCGGGGCTCTTCGGTGCACAGCAGGCGCTGGCGGCGCCTGCATCCAAGGCTTCGGCGCTGGCGGCGCCTGCATCCACGGCCACGGCGCTGGCGGCGCCTGCATCCGCAGCCATCGCACCGGCGGTGGCCGCGGTGGCGGCGGAGGTGGCAGGGGCGGCGTGGGCCGGCTCGTGGAAGACCGGGATGTCGCCCAGCGTGTGGAAGTGCTCCCAGGCCAGGCCCTGCGGATCGGTGACCCAGTGCTTCTCGCTGCGGGCATAGCAGCAGGTGGTCTGGCCTTCGTCGAGCAGGGCCATGTCGGCCGCTTCGGCGCGGGCCTTCAGGGCGGCCAGTTCCGCCGGGTCGTCGGTCTGGAAGCCGACATGGTCGATGCCCGGCCGGCTGCCGCGGGTGGAGATCGCGAAGTTGAGCCGCGGATCCTCCAGCATCCACTTGGCGTAGTCGCGCTCGATGCGGGTGGGGTTCGGCCGCAAACAGCCGGGAGTAAAAGCCGATGCTGCGCTGGAGGTCATCGACGTGCAGGTGGACATGGAAACGCTTCATGGCAGCTCCGGTGGGCTCAGGTGGGGGGGTACGGCATCGGCTGGCCGTGATCAGCAGGCGGTGCGGCGCCGGGGGCGCACGGGCGCGCAGGATCGCCCCATGCAGCAGTGGTCGCTGAGGTAGGCCAGCAGCGCCTCCATGTGCGCCAGGGCCGGCCGGTAGTGCAGGTTGCGGCCGTCGCGCTCGACCTGCACCAGGCCGGCATGCACCAGTTCCTTCAGGTGGAACGACAGGGTCGAGCCGGGGATGTCCAGCAGCGCCGAGAGCACCCCGGGGGTCAGGCCATCTGGCCCGGCCCCCACCAGCGCGCGAAAGACGCGCAGCCGCGCCTCCTGGGCCAGGGCCGCCAAGGCCAGCACGGCAGCTTGTTCATTCATGATTCTAACTTTATAGAAAGATCGATGGGTTCGTCAAGCACCTGCGGCGCCCAGGTGGGTGCCGCTCTGGGGGCCGCTCTGGGCGCCGCTCTGGGGGCCCATGCCGGTGTTGGCGCCGAAGTTGGTGTCGGTGTTGGTGCCGGCGGACAGGCCGGACGGGGCCTGGCTGCCGCCCGCCTGCGGCGCGGCCGGCGGTGCCGGGGTGTTCAGCTCGGCGCACAGGGCCCCCAGCCTAGCCTCGCCCTCGGGCGTCTGGCCGCCGATGGCCAGAAAGCGCTGCAGCGCTTCGCGGGTCTGCGGATGCGACAGCGTGCGCTGGAAGTCGGCGCCCTCGGCCAGCAGGTCGGCGTGCACGCCGGCCTCGGCGCGCAGCACGCTGGCCTTGGCGGCCGCCACCGCATGTGGCGCGAAGCCCGCGATGCGCGCGGCCAGGCGGTCCACATGCGGCCACAGCGCGTCGGCGGGCAGGCTGCGGTTCACCCAGCCCCAGGCGGCTGCGGTGTCGGCATCGACGTCGTCGCAGCCCAGCACCGCCTCCAGCGCGCGGCTGCGGCCCAGGAGCCGCGCCAGCCGCACCGTGCCCGAGCCGCCGGGGATGATGCCCAGCGCCACCTCGGGCTGGTTGAACACCGCCCCGCCCTGCAGCGCGAAGCGCATGTCGCAGGACAGCGCCAGCTCGCTGCCGCCGCCCCCGGCCCGGCCTTCCACCACCGCGATCGTGGCCTTGGGCATGGTGCGCCAGGCCTCGCACATGCGGTGGAAGGCCGACAGCGGCGCATCGGCCGGCGGCGGCCCGGGCGGCGGCGGATCGGCCGGAAGCGCAGGATCTGCGCGACATCGAAGTGCGCGATGAACCAGCCCGGCCGCGCCGACGCCAGCACCACCACCCGCACCGCATCGTCGGCGGCCAGCTGGTCGGTCAGCCGCAGCAGCTCCTTGAGCATGAAGCGGTCGAGCAGGTTGATCGGCGCATGGTCCAGCCAGACGCGGGCGATGGCACCCTGCCGCTCGACGCGCAGGGTCTGGAAGGCGGGGTCGGTCATCGGGCGGGTTCTCCGTCGGGCCGGGCGACGCCCGGCATCGGCCGAGCCTAAGCAGGCGGGCGGTGTGCGCAGGGGCGCCTGGGTGACAGGCGCCGGGGAGGCGGGGCACAGTGCAATCCGGGGAAACGATCAGGTCAGGCTAGGCTAGGCTGAGCGGGCCGGGCGGCGCACGCCGGCCGCCGGCCCGCGGGTCCGCCCGGGGTGGCCCTCGCGCCGCGCTCTGACAGGCAGGTTCGCAGTCCTTGCACGGCCCTTCATCCCACCATCCACCCCCACCGCAGGCCCCTGCCCATGCCCCGCCCCCAAGACCTGGCGCTGCGACAGCGCGCCGCCCGCGTGATCCCGAACGGCATGTACGGCCACGAGAGCACGCGGCTGCTGCCTGCCGGCTTTCCGCAGTTCTTCAGCCGGGGCCGAAGGGGCCCACCTGTGGGATGCCGACGGCCACCGCCTGCTGGACCTGATGTGCGCCTACGGCCCCAACCTGCTGGGCCACCGGCATCCGCGAGTGGAGGCCGCCTTCGCCGCGCAGCTGGCCCGCGGCGATGCGATGACCGGCCCCTCGCCGCTGATGGTGGATCTGGCCGAGGCGCTGGTGGCCGTGGTCGGCCATGCCGACTGGGCGATGTTCTGCAAGAACGGCACCGACGCCACGACGATGGCGGTGACCGCCGCGCGCGCCCAGACCGGCCGCCGCCGCGTGCTGGTGGCGCAGGGTGCCTACCATGGTGCCGCGCCCTGGTGCACGCCCGGCCGGCTGGTGTGGTGGCGGAAGCGCGCGCTCACCTCGCGCACTTCCGCTACAACGACATCGCCAGCCTGGAGGCCGCGGTGGCCGAGGCCGGCGACGACCTGGCCGCGGTGCTGGTGGCACCGTTCCGCCACGACGCCTTCGTTCGACCAGGCCGCATGCGAGCCGGCCTTTGCGCAGCGGGTGCGCGCGCTGTGCGATGCCAGCGGCGCGATGCTGATCGTCGACGATGTGCGCGCCGGTCTGCGCCTGGCGCGCGACTGCAGCTGGGCGCCGCTGGGCGTGCAGCCCGACCTGAGCTGCTGGGGCAAGGCGCTGGCCAAGGACATCCGATCTCGGCGCTGCTGGGCTCGGAACCGCTGCCGCCAGGGCGCCGGGCAGATCTACGCCACCGGCTCGTTCTGGTTCGCCGCCGCGCCGATGGCCGCGGCGCTGGCCACGCTGCAGATCGTGCGCGAATCGAGCTATCTGGAACGGCTGGTGGCCCTGGGCGCTCGGCTGCGGGCCGGGCTGGCGCAGGGCGGCCGAGCGGCACGGCTGGGGTTTCAGGCAGACCGGCCCGGTGCAGATGCCGCAGATGCTGTTCGCCGACGACCCGGACCTGCGCATCGGCTTCGGCTGGGCCGAGGAGATGCTGGCCCGCGGGGTGTACGTGCACCCCTGGCACAACATGTTCCTCAACGCCGCGATGACCGAGGCCGACATCGATGCCGCCGTCGCCGCCGGCGATGGCGCCTTTGCCGCGCTGCGCGCGCGCGCCGCCGACCTGAAGCCGCACCCGGTGGTGCTGCAGCGGCTGGGGTTGAAGCCAGCGGGCTGGCTGGGCGGCCCGGGCGGGCCGCATGCCCGGGCGGGCCCAGGGGCCGACTGACCGGGGCGAGGCCCCGGGCGCCCTGACCAGGTTCTCAGCCCGCCGGGCGCTTCATGCCGGCACAGGGGTCGGGCCGTGGCTGCACCGGCACGAACACCCGCTGGTCGAAGGCCGCCGTGGCATCGCCCGCCTCCAGCACGCCGATGGCCTGGGTGCGCGCGCGGGTGGCGGCATCCAGCCAGCGCGGCACCCCCTGGTCGCTGCGCACATGGCCGTTGCCGGCCAGCAGCACCGCGCCCCGGCCGCCCGGCGCGGCAAACGGCGCCAGGGCGCGCGCCATCTGCTGGTCGCGCGCGACCTGGGCCAGCGCCATGCGGCGGGTCATCGCGCCATCGACCAGGCCGCAGTGGCTCTGTTCGATGCCGGCGGCGATTGCGGTCAGCAGGTCCTGCGGCACCTCGGGATCGAAGCCCTGTGCGGCCAGACCCTCTCGCATCACCCGCCGCGCTTCCTCGCGGCCGACGTTGGCGGCCACGATCGGCAGGCCATGCTGCAGCGCACGGTCGATGAAGGGCTTGTAGAAAACCCAGTTCCAGCCGGCGAGTGGCGGCTGTGCGGCCGGCGCGGATGGTCCGGCGGCGGCGGCGACCGGCGCCGCACCGCTGGCAGCCGGCCGGGCGGCGGCGGTCGCCGCGGCGCTGCGCACCGCCTGCAGCAGCCGCTCGGCATCGGCCACGCCGGCCGCGCGGGCCGCATCGATCGCGCCCTGGTGCTGGCGGTCGAACTGCTCCATCACCAGCGCCGGGCGGGCCGCCGCGGGCCAGCAGCGCATCGAAGGCAGCAAGCCGCAGGCGGTGGCCTTCGGCATGGTCGTGCACCTCACCCGCAGCACCAGCGGGCGGTCGGGCGGGATCTCCAGGCGCGCCGGTGTGGCGCAGGCCGCGGTCAGGGTGGCGATCAGTGCCGCTGCCCAGCCGCCTCGCCCGCAGGACCGCGGAGCCCGGCCCAGGCGCGCACGGGGCTGCGGTCAGGGGTGCGGATCGGGGTGCCGCCGGGGGTGCGCGGCGGCCGCGGCGGCGTTTCCAGATTCGGATGCCCAGACGGTGGGTCCATGCCCCGATTCTGCTCGGGCGGGGCCCGTGCGCTCAAGGAAACGCCGGGCCGCCCCAAGTTTCCTTGACCCCCGCCGGGGGGCGGGCTGGGCGAAGCCCGGCCTTGGGGGTGCTCTGAACCTGTGAATGAATCGGACGCGCCCGAGCGGCGCGACAGGGCGGCCCCGATCTGGGCGCAAAGCGCAGCCATATCCAGCGGTATTCCAGCGATAGGGCGAGCATTTGCAACGACGAGCGGGGTCGTCAGGGCGCGACCAGCGGGTGTGGTCGATTCGTTCACAGGCTCTCAGACCGGCAGCAGCCGCCCGGCCAGGTCATGCCCCCAGTACGCCGCCAGCACCGCCAGGCCGATCATCAGGCAGGCGGTGAAGGCCGAGGCCAGCAGCCCCAGCGCGATCACCAGGCCATCGCGGAAGACCAGGCCCAGCCCAACCAGCACCAGCGCCAGCGCGGGCAGGATGTTGCCGAAGGGGATCGGCAGCACGATCAGCACCGCCATCGCGGCCACCGACGGCGCCAGCCAGCGGCGCGCCGCCTCGGGCTCCAGCCACGACACCCGCGCCCGCGCCACCCGCGAGGCCAGCGCGTAGATCGTGGCCAGCGTGGACAGCACCCGCTGTGCGCAGCCGCGCGACATCTGGAAGGCCCCCACCCGCGCCGGCAGCGTGGCCGGGAACTGCCCGCGCCACATCGCCACCGCCAGCGCCACCAGGCCCATGCCCAGCAGCGTGCCGGTGCCGGGAATCGGCAGCATGCAGGGCACCGCCAGCATCAGCAGCAGGCTGCCTTCGGCGGTGGGCCCGTGGGCCTTCAGCAGGGCATCGATCGACACGCGATCGGCCGTCATCGAGGCGGCTGCATCGCGCAGCCGCTGAACCCACGGGACTGGTCATGAACAGGCGCTCAGGAATTCAGATCAAGGCGGCAACGGCGCTGCCCGCGCCGCAGAGCACGCCAGTGGCGCCCAGCAGCATCAGGTCGCGCTTCTCGTTGCCCAGGCGCCACGCAGCAGCGTGACCCCGACCATGCTCAGGGCCATGACGCCCAGCAGCATTGCAGTGATGTCCAAATCCGGCTCCGGTTCAGGGCCCGACGGGGCATCAGGCGGTGGGCAACAGGGCGGAGTTCACGAAACCCATCGCCTCCAGGTTGCCGATGCGCCAGTGGTGGCGTGCCGCGGCCATCACCAGCAGCTCGGCCTCGGCCATGTGGCCATCGGCCTCGGCGGCGGCGATCGCCAGCCGCAGCACCTTGCGCTGCAGCGCCGGGGCGTCCACCTCGGCCATCAGCGCGCCGAGTGTGACCTCGTCGATCACGCTCATCAGCGAGCCGCTGGGCGTAGGCGCACATCAGCAGGTCCTCGCACAGGGTGTGCACCACCTGGCCGAAGCCGCCGGGCGCCAGCCCCAGCTCGCGCTCGGCATCCAGCCGCTCGAGGATCTCCATCTCCGAGCGGCTGACATGGCCGTCGAAATCAGCACCAGCGGACGATGCGCGCGGCGGCTTCGGGACTGTCCAGGGGGTAGCTGCGCACGATGGGGGCTCCAGGGTGGTCAAAGGGCCGACCGATCGGAACACCCGATCGGTCGCCTGGACTGTGCAGCCCGCCGTACTTCGGATGAAGCAGAGTTTCCGGGACTCAGACTTCGCTCGAACCGAAGCTAGACCGCCGGCCCGCCACCCCTCGGTGAGCGTCAGGATGATGTCCGGGTACCAGGCCGCGTTCAGGCCAGCGACTCGTCGGCGGCCAGATCGCGGTTGCCCATGTCGAAGCGCGAGGAGTGGATGCCACCAGCATCCACGGCAGCGGCCGGCGGCCCGGCGCGCGCACCACACCGGCGCGCCGCTGATGCCGCGGTGCGTGCGCGCATCGGTCAGGAACCAGCCCATGCCCTGGAAAGCGCCAGCCGTAGGACGAGGCGACCACGCCCTGGCGCACCACCGCCAGGTGGTGCAGCTGATCGTGAAACCCAGCGGGAAGCCGGGGATCAGCACCGGCTCGCCGATGCGCACCGCATCCCCGGCGCCGGGCAGGCTGGCCCGGCGTGAAAGCCGCCAGCGCCACCGAGGCCGGCAGCGCGGCCTCGTCGATCTCCAGCACCGCGACATCGATGGCCGCCGGCATCGTCCTCGCCCTGGCGCCACACCGCCCGGGCCGTCACGGTACAGCAGCACCGACCAGCCGAGCGCCTCGGCGAAGTTCTCGGGGTCGGCATGCAGTTCGATCTCGATGCGATCGGGGTGATGGCCGCTCGCCTCGTCGGTGAAGACATGGCGGCTGCCTGACCAGGAAAAGCCGCCCGTCGCGGCGGAAGAAGAACCCGCTGGCCGAGGTCAGCCCGCGCGGGCCGTCAAACGTGGCCACCCGCACCGTGGCCAGCAGCAGGGGGTCTATCGCCGGCATGGTGCGCACCGCATGTCTTTCCGCCTCTGAAGGAAACGCCGGCCGCCCCAAGTTTCCTTGTCCCCCTCGGGGGGCGGGCTGGGCGAAGCCCGGCCCTGGGGGTGCTCTCAAGCAAACGCCGGGCCGCCCCAAGCTTCCTTGACCCCCGCGGGGGGCAGGCTGGGCGGTGCCCAGCCCTCGCCGCGATCAAAGACAGCCCATCGCCGACCAGCGGCACAGCGGCGGCTGGGCCTGCTTCAGGCACTGGCCCTCGGCGCACAGCACCGCGCCCTGGTCCAGCTCACGTCCGCGCGGCGACTGCACCGGGATGCCGAGCTGATCGAGGTACTTTTCCAGGTACAGCGCGCGGAAGCAGGCGGTCGGCGCCTCGAAGCACTGGCCCTTGCGTCTGGCAGCACTTGGCCACCGCGCCGGCATCCATGTAGTTGAAGGCCCCGGTCAGCACCCAACCCGACACATCCGCGGACGCGGTCGGGATCGCCCGCTGCGTGCCGCGCGGGCCGGCGGGCGGGAAGTTGTACGGGTCGCGCAGGCCCAGCGTGGTGGCCAGGTCGATGCGGCTCGCGCAATCCTGCGGCTTCCAGCCGGCATCGTGAGCCCGACGCCGTATGCGCAGCTGGCGGGTTGGCCGAGCGTCTTCGGCGCCTCGTCCTGACCAGGCCGAGGAACGAGTAGCTGTACATCTGCACCGGCGCGCCTTTCACCAGCACGGTGCGCACCGCATCGTCGGCCGGGTTGCAGCCCGGGCACGGAAAGGTGACCTGCGACGACGCGCCGCCCATCTCGGCGATGCCGAAGCGGCCGTCGCCACGGCCTTCGCGCACCGCCAGCCAGGCGTAGAGGCCCTCCTCGAAGCGGTCAGCGTGCGGGCGACCACCCGCGCCTCGCCGCCCACGCGGGGCCTGCAGCTTGCGTTGCAGGCTGGCCCACAGCTCGCGGCTCTTGCGCGGATCCTCGTGCTCGGCGATGCGCATGCCGGCGGTGGCCAGCACCATGGCATCGGTCACGCGGCACTGGCCCGCCCAGTCGAAGCCCGCCCACTCGGGTTTGCCCTTGTCGTTCACCGGGCCGGGCTTGAGGATGCGGTCAAGCTGCGCGACCACCTCGGTGGTCACCGCCTCCAGGTCCGCATGCGTCTTGCCGCGGATTTGGCGCACCGGATCGGCCAGCGCCACGGTCTTGGGGCCGGGGTGCTCGGCCCAGGCCTCGCCTTGCTTGGCGTAGACATACAGCCGCGTGCCGCTGCTGCCGGCATCGAACACGATCTGGCAGGGCTGGCGGCCGGCCATCGTGCCCGGGCCGCCGGACAGCCCGGCGCAGCCGGCAAGGATCACAAGGGCCCCCAGTGACAGGGCCCGGGACAGCATGGGGATCAAGGCTCAAGCTCCAGTGGTCGGGTGGTGACGGCACGCGGCCCCGAGCGCGGGCCGCCTTGCGCGTTGCCGATGCTAGCCGCTGCACCCGCTGCCCCGCCCCCCAACCCGAAACCCGCCCGTCCACCCACCGCCGCTGAAACGCGGCTGAAACCAACGCAACCCGCCCTGAGCGCGCTGAAGCGGCGTGCGACAAGCGCTCTCCAACATTCAACCCATCCCGAAACACGAAGCGCCAAGGCGGTCTTGGGGCACGAGGCGGGCAAGCAAGGAGCAACGATCATGGCCACCATCAACGGCAACAACCTGCGCAACATCCTCCGCGGCACCGACGGCAGCGACGTCATGCACGGCTACGGCGGCAACGACGACCTGCACGGCGGCGACGGCAACGACTGGCTCTACGGCGGCGATGGCAACGACCTGCTGCGCGGCGAGGACGGCAACGACCGCCTGTACGGCGAGGACGGCGACGACCAGTTGTTGGGCCATGCCGGCGACGACATGCTGTTCGGCGGCGCGGGCAACGACTACGGCCAGGCCGGTTCGGGCAACGACACCGTCTTCGGCGGCACCGGCAACGGACCACTTCCTGGGCTACTCCGGCCACGATGTGATGCACGGCGAAGAGGGGCACGACCGCCTGGAAGGCGAGGACGGCAACGACACCCTGGTTGGCGGCCGTCGGCAATGACACGCTGTCCGGCGGCGACGGCAACGACGCACTGCAGGGCGACGACGGCGACGACCAGATCAACGGCCATGAGGGCAACGACCGCGTCTGGGCCGGCAATGGCCATGATTCCGGCAACCTCGGCTCGGGTGACGACTGGCTCTCGGCCGGTGAAGGCAACGACACCTTCAAGGGCCACACCGGCGATGACGTCATGTGGGGCGAGGCGGCAATGACGTGCTCGACGGCGAGGACGGCGACGACAAGCTGCACGGCGGCTATGGAAACGACAAGCTGTACGGCAGCGATGGCGACGACACGCTGGAAGGCAGCTACGGCAACGACAGCCTGTATGGCAGCTATGGCGATGACTATCTCGACGGCGGCGACGGCGACGACTACCTGGAAACCGGCGGCGGCAGCAACACCCCTGGTCGGCGGCACGGGCAATGACACGCTCGCCGCATCGGGCGACGGCCACTGGCTCAGCGCCAGCAAGATGTACGGCGGCACCGGCAACGACACCTATTACCTGCTGAAGGTGACCGAAACCTTCCTCGTCGACGACGTGGTGCCGCAGATCATCGAATACCAGTACGAGGGCACCGACACCATCGTGATGGACAGCGCCTATTTCGACGAGATGGGCTTCAACCCGGTCTACACCATTCCGGCCAACGTCGAGTACATGGAGGTGCTGCGCAGCTTCGTGCTGGGAAGACTTCCGGCCCGCCTTCGACAACATCCATGTCCGCGGCAATGCGCTGGACAAACACCATCATCGGCACCAACGACGGCGACACGCTCGAGGGCGGCGCCGGCAACGACCGGCTGTTCTCGCGCGCCACGGCGAACATTGGCGGGCACCGCAGCAGCGGCTTCAACTGGCAGGACCTGCTGCAGGGCGGCGCCGGCAATGGACGAACTGCACCAGGTGGATGCGGCCGACTCCGTCGTGATGGAGGGCGGCACCGGCACGACAGCTACTACCTGCCGGCCGATGTGCCGGATTCGCAGGTCAAGCCCCTACTCGGCCGGCTATGAGTGCGGGAGCAGGCCTCGCAGGGCTACGACAGCGTCTGGAGCAAGGCCAGCAACACCGTCCTGGTCAACCACGTCGAGGACCTGTACTACGTCGGCACCCACGCCCAGACCAAGCTGTGGGGCAATGCGCTGAACAACCAGATTCCCGGGTGGCGACAACTCGGCCGACGCGATCGCCGCTGGCGAAGGCGACGACGTGGTCTACGGCGGCGGCGGAAACGACACCATCGACGGCGGCACCGGCAACGACATCATCCACGCCGGCATGGGCAACGACCTGGTCTATGCGGGCCCGGGCAACGACATCGTCTACGGCCTCGGCGGCCACGACAACCTGCAAGGCGGTGACGGCAACGACGAGCTGCAGGGCGAGGAAGGCAACGACTGGATCGACGGTGGCAACGGCGTGGACAGCCTGTTCGGCGGCATCGGCAACGACGACATGTTCGGCGGCGCCGGCAACGACCGGATGTGGGGCGGCGCCGACGACGACAAGATGGATGGCGGTGCCAACAACGACAACCTGGAAGGCGATTCCGGCAACGATGTGCTGCGCGGCGGCGAGGTGGCGACATGCTGAGCGGCGGCGCCGGTAACGACACGCTGATCGGCGGCGCCGGCTTCGATCGCCTCTACGGCGGCACCGGCAACGACGTGTTCCTGTTCGAGCAGGTGAGCGACTTCAACGGCGGCTTCGCGGACATCATTTACGACTTCGGCCAGGGCGACAAGATCGACCTGTCCCCAGGTCGATGCCAACGCCCTCGCCCCCGGCAACCAGGCCTTCGCCTTCCTGGGCTTCGCGGCCCCGACGGGCCCCGGCCAGGCCGGCGTGATCTGGCTCGAGACGGTGGGCAGCAACACCTGGGTCAACGGCGACGTGAACGGCGATGCGGTGGCCGACTTCTTCTTCGCCGTGGTCAACACCGGCGTCAACGTCTGGGGCGGCGACTTCGTCCTCTGACCTCGAAGGCCTGCCACGGCCGGCTCGAACCAGCGGGGCCCGATCGACGAAGCCGATTCGGCTTCGCCGGCCGGGCCCCGCTGCCCTCTCCACCCCGACCCCCAGGAGCCTGCGATGTCCGCCCTGCTGTACTGGCCCTTGCTGGCGATCGATGTCGCCGCCCTCGGGCTGTGGTGCTGCTGGGGCTGGCGGCCGCCGGCAGCGACCGCAGCCATCCCGCGCTGGTGGTGCTGCTGCTGTTCGTGCTGCCGGCGCTGCCGCTGCTGGGCTCGGCGTGGCTGTTCCTGAAGTCAGGTGCGCCCTGGGCCCGCCCGGCGGCGCTGGCGATCGTGGCCGCGCCGCTGCTGCTGCTCACCGGGCTTCAGCTCTGGCAGGGCCAGCTTTGGCAGCGCCATGCCAACCCGCAGGCGAGCTCACCTTCTTCACCCCGGGCGCCAACCGCGCGCTGGTCGAGGCCATCCAGCGGCGCGATGCCGCGGCGATCCGGGCGATGGGCAGCCAGGCCGACCGGCCCGATGTCAACGCCCGCGGCCTGCAGGGCATGACCGCGCTGGTGATGGCGCTGCGCGAGCTGCGCCTGGCGCCGCAGGATGCCGGCCTGCTGGCGGTGCTGAAGGCGCTGCTCGAAGCGGTGCCGACCCCAACCGCGGCGGCGCCGACGAATGGCGCTGGAGATGGCGCTGCAGATCGACGACCGCACCGGCCCCGAGCCGGTGGCGATGCTGCTGCAGGCCGGCGCCGATCCCAACCGGCGCAACGGCGCGGGCGTGCCGATCTTCTTCGGCGGGCGGGGCATGGCTCGCCGGTCTCGACGCTGCAGCAGCTGGTGCGGCACGGCGCCGACCTGCGGGCCACCGACAGCCGGGGCCAGACGGTGCTGCACCACGCCGCCCAGGCCGGCAACTGGCCGGTGGTGATGCACCTGCTGGACCAGGGCCTGGACCCGGGTGCGCTGCGCTCGGCCCGCGGCGAGGGCCTGCGGCAGATGGTCGAAGCGGCGCGTCAGATCGAGGCCAACAAGCGCTCGCTGGCCGCGGCGGCCGGCAACCGCCGCCGCGGCGCGGGCAGCGGACGATCCGGTGCTGCTGGCGCTGGCACAGCGGCTGAAGGCGGCGCCGTGACCCGCCCGCCCCTGCCGCGCCGAGCGGTGCTGGGCGGGCTGCTGACCGGGGCCCTGGATGCGCTGCCGCCGGCCTGCGGTCGATCGCCCCGCGGGCCGGCGCGCCCTGGGCCGGGGCGGCCGCTGGCCTGGGGATCGGGCTGGCCACGGCGCGGCCCGCAGGCGCTGCGCCGCGGCTGCGCGAGCGGCCGCTGGGCGAGACCGCGGTGATCGGCGTGCCGGCCAACCTCGACCCCTCGACCTACGCCGGCCATGCCGACGAAGGCCACCACCGGCTGGTGTTCCAGTTTGCGCGGCCCGATTTCTGGGGATCGCTGGCGGCGTTGCGCGCTACCAGCAGCTGCTGCTGGTGTCGGTGCTGGCCGCCGACGCCCCCGAGGCCGCGCCACGGCCCGGCCGCGCGGCCTGCCGGTGAGCTACGAGCGCCGCGGCCCGCCGCGCACCCAGCCGCTGGGCAGCGGGCAGCTGACGGTGACCGAGGCCAGCTACGCGCTGGGCGTGGACCTGGTGCCGGCGGTCGAGTACCTCTACCAGGACCGCGCCCGGCAGCTGCAGATCCTGTGGCATGCGCTGCGCTCGAAGCACGATGCCGCCGCGGCGCCGGCCCTCATCGCCCCGCATGGCCGAAGGCTTCCGCCTGCTGCAGGACCCGGCGCCGATCCTGGGCCGAGCGGCGCGCCGAGCCCGCACGCGAGGCCGCCGCCCGCGAGCGCAACGCGCCACGGTGCAGCCACGCTGCAGCGCGAGGGCTACGGCCAGCCGGTGCCGGGACAGCCGATCTGGCGGCGCGGCGCCTGGCTGGAGCGGATGGTCGAGCCCGAGCCGCGGGTGCAGCTGCTCAGTCCGCTGGGCCGCATCCGCCTGGCGCCCGGGGCCGGCGTGGCGAACCGCCCGCGCCCGCTGCCGGCGGGTTCTGCCAGCCCGGACGCCAACGCCGGCATCGGCTGGCGCGAGCACCTGGACGGCGAGTGGCGCTTCCACAACCGCGACCACGGCTACCTGCCGCTGCCGGGCATCGCCGCCCGGCTGGCCGCCCACCAGCGCGATCCGGGCTGGGTGTACTTCTACTTCGGCAGACGGTGCGCATCGACGAGGAGCCGATGCCAGCCGCCTGCAGACGCTGGAGCCCTTCTTCAGTCAGCTGCCCGAGCTGCAGCGCCGCTGGCGCGAGGGCCGCCTGGCCGGCCCCGGCGAGCCGCAGGACGACGACCTGGCCGCGCTGAGAACCTGTGAACGAATCGACCACACCCGCTAGTCGCGCCGTGGCGACCCCGCTCGTCGTCGCAAATGCTCGCCATATCGCTGGCCCCCGGGTCGTGCGATCCGCCGCAGGCCGACGCCGCCGCTGCTGAAACAATTGAAACCCCGGGCGCCGGCCGGCTGATGCGGGGCTGATACCGGCCCTGGCGAAGATGGCGGCAGCCCCGGCGCCGCCAGGGGCACCCGACCGGAAACCGTGACCATGTCCCCGAGCCCGCACCGCAGCCTCGCCAGCCAGCCCCTACAGTCCACCGGCGCACCTTCCCGCGACCCGATCCCGCAGGAGCCGACGATGACCCCGAACAAGCCGCCCAGCCTGCTGGTGGTCGATGACGAACCGGAGCTGCGCGAGCTGCTCGCCGAGTACTTCAGCCGCCAGGGCTTCGAGGTGACCTGCGCCGAACACGCCGCCGATGCCCGCGAGCAGGTGGCCCGGACGGCGCCGCAGCTGGCGATCCTGGACGTCAACATGCCCGGCGAGAACGGCCTGTCGCTGGCGCGCTGGCTGCGCGACCAGTGGCCGACCATGGGCCTGGTGATGCTGACCACCGCCAGCGAGTCGGTCGGAACCGCATCGTCGGTCTGGAGCTGGGCGCCGACGACTACGTGCCCAAGCCCTTCGACCTGCGCGAGCTGCTCGCCCGGGTGCGCGCGGTGCACCGCCGGCTGCAGGCACCGGCGGCCAATGCCACCGGGGTCGCCACCCCCCCAGGCGACCAGCCGGCCAGCGCCGCCGCCCCGGCGGCCGCGCCCGGCAAGCGGGTCGCCTTCGGCCCCTGCACGCTGGACTGGACCAGCGCAAGCTCTTCGGCGAGGACGGGGCCGAGATCACCATCACCTCGGGCGAGTTCGACCTGCTGGCCGGTCTTCGCCGCCCATCCCAACCGGCCGCTGAACCGCGACCAGCTGATGGAACAGGCCCACAACCGCAGCTGGGAGGTGTTCGACCGCAGCATCGACCTGCGGGTGATGCGGCTGCGGCGCAAGATCGAGCGCAACCCCGACAAGCCCGAGGTGCTGAAGACGGTGCGCAACTTCGGCTACGTGTTCGTGACGAAAAGCTGAACCGATGGGCCATTCCGGCGCCGGCCAAGAGGGGCCCGGCGATTTCGCGCTCGACCGGTTCGAGCCGGCCACGAGCGGCACCCCGATCGGCTGCAGCGGCCTGGCCGCGCCCGATCTGGAGACGCTGGCGCTGCTGCTCGACCGCATGCCCGACAGCGTGCTGATCCTGGACCGCGCGCACCGGCTGGTGTTCGCCAATGCGCAGGCGCTGCGCCGCTCGGGGCGGACCGCCGACCAGGTGCTGGGGCCACCCGGCGGCCGATCTGCTGGGCGAGGCGGTGGTCAAGTCCTGCCTGCAGCCGCTGGACAACCAGGTCTGGGCCGGCCAGGCGATGCGCTGGGAGGGCTGGCGCGAGGCGCCGGACGGCAGCCGCCGCTACCTGGAGGAGCTGCTGATCCCCTACGGCCCGGCCGGCCAGGTGCAGGCCTGCCTGGTGATCGACCGCGACCTGACCGACGCGCGGCTCAGCGCCGAGCGCGCCGCCGAGCGCGACCAGGCGCTCAAGCGGGCCGAGCAGCTGAAGGCCGCGATCATGGACAACGCGCTGACCGCGCTGGTCTCCACCGACGCCCACGGCCGCATCGTCGAGTTCACCCCGCGGCGCAATCGATGTTCGGCCTGGACCGCGAGGCGGCGCTCGGCCCGCACCGTGGCCGAGGTGATGGTGCCGCCGCGGCTGCGCAGCGCCCACACCGCCGGCATGGCGCGCATCCAGGCCGGCGGCCACGCGCGGCTGATGGGCAGCCGCTGTCGATGTCGGCCACCCGCGCCGACGGCAGCGAGTTCCCGATGCAGATGGTGCTGTGGCAGACCGATGTGGCCGGCGAGACCTACTACACCGCCTCGATCAGCGACATGAGCGCGCAGGTGCGCGCCGCCGAGGTGATCGAGCGCCAGCGCGAGGCGCTGCGCCAGAGCGAGAAGCTCTCGGCCATGGGCAGCCTGCTGGCCGGCGTGGCGCACGAGCTGAACAACCCGCTGGCATCGTGATGGGCCGCGCCAGCCTGCTGGAGGACAAGACCGCCGGCACCCCGCTGCACAAGGATGCGCTGCGCATCCACGAGGCGGCCGAGCGCTGCGGCCGCATCGTGCGCACCTTCCTGAACATGGCGCGCCAGCGGCCGGCCGAGCGCGCGAGGTGCAGCTCAACGACCTGGCCGTCGGCGCTGCCGAGCTGCTGCAGTACAGCCTGCGCGCCAGCGGCGTGGAGCTGACGCTGGACCTCGCCGACGACCTGCCGATGCTGCAGGCCGACGGCGACCGGCTGGGCCAGGTGGTGGTGAACCTGATCGTCAATGCCCAGCAGGCGCTGGCGGCCACCGAGGGCCGCCGCCAGGTGCAGCTGGCCACCGGGCTGGACGAGACCGGCGCCGCCGACGGCACCCCGGCGCTGTGGATGCGCGTCACCGACAACGGCCCGGGCATCCCCGAGCAGGTGCGCGAGCGCATCTTCGACCCCTACTTCACACCAAGGGCGAAGGCATGGGCACCGGGCTGGGCCTGGCGGTCTCGCGCTCGGTCGCCCGCGACCATGGCGGCGACCTGGTGCTGGAGCCCGCCGAGGCCGGCGGCCCGCTTCGTGCTGCGGCTGCCGCTGGCCGGCGGCCCGGCGGTCCACAGCGCCGCCGGCCGAAGCGCCGGGGCCTGAGCCGGCGGTCAGCGCCGGCCGGCACCCGCCGGCTGCCGTCCGGCCGGGCCGGGCAGCCCGAGGGGCCCATGCGGCCAGAGCGCCCCGGCAGGCCGGGCGGTCCACCCTGTCCCCCCTGTGCGCCCTGTAGGCCCTGTCCACCGGGTCCGCCAGGCCCGCCAGGCCCGCCAGGTCAGGGTTGGTCAGCGCCGGTCAGCCGGTTCGAACCCAGGACTAACCGAGCGCTAACCGTGCACTGACGACTTCGCTCCCCCTGCGGCGCACACTGGACACCGTGATGAACACACACCTGTCCACCCCCCACCACGGTCGCCGCAGTCGTCATGGCCTGCCCGCACACGGTTCCCGGAACCCGTCAGGTGCTGGTGGTGGACGACGAGCCGGAGATCGCCCAGCTGCTCGGCGAGATGCTCGAGGCCGCGGGCTACGAGGTCACGCTGTGCCACACCGGCGCGCAGGCGGTGCAGCACCTGCGCAGCTGCGCGGTCGATGCGATCGTCACCGATCTGCGCATGCCCGACACCGACGGCCTGGCGCTGTGGCGCATCGTGCAGGACGAGCATCCCGCGCTCGCCCGCCGCATGCTGTTCGTCACCGGCGACACCCTGAGCCCCGCCGCCCAGTCCTTCTTCGACGCCAGCGGCTGCGCGCAGCTGGACAAGCCCTTCCGCATGCAGGACCTGCTGCGCAAGCTGCGCGCGCTGTTCGACTGAGAACCTCTGAGCGACCGAGCCCAGGCCTGCCCGCGCCCGATGCCGGCCGGCCGGCGGACCCCGGCCCGCACCGCCTGACCCCCCCGCTGCGACCGGCCACCCCGTCCAGGCACTCCGCCCGCGCCGGCCGCCAGCCCGGATCGCACCGCCGGCAGCGGCGCTTGCCGCGGGGCGGGGCCTGCGTCATGCTTCACCGACCCATGAGCCCCGCCGCACCCGAACTGCCGATCGACCTGCAGCTGCTCGCGCCGCTGCTGGAGCACCTGCCGATGCGCATGGTGCTGATCGACCGCCAGCACCGCTATGCCTACGCCAACCCGATGGCGCTGCAGTACCTGGCCTCGAGCCGGCCGGGCTGATCGGCCGCACGATCGAGGCGGTGCGCGGGCCCCAGGTGTTCGCCAACTACCTGAAGGTGGTCGACCGGCTGCGGGCCGGCGAGCCGCAGCACTGGGAGGGCTGGACCGACTACCCCGGCCTCGGCCGCCGCTACGTCGAGGAATGGCTGCGCCCGCTGGGCCCGCCCGGGCAGCCGCCCGAGATGGTGATGGGCTTCGCCCGCGACCTGACCGAGCTGAAGGAGCAGGCGCGGCAGGCTTCAA